>CAUYRT010091293.1:0-26524 GCA_963574885.1 Lepilemur ruficaudatus | reverse complement strand
TTTTTTCTATATATTTTTAGTTGTCCAATTAATTTCTTTCTATTTTTAGTAGAGACAGGGTCTTGCTCTTGCTCAGGCTGGTCTCGAACTCCTGAGCTCAAATGATCCGCCCGCCTCGGCCTCCCAGAGTGCTAGGATTACAGGCGTGAGCCACCGCACCGGGCCCCTATCACTTTTTTAAAAAACAAATTGCATTGGACTTGGAGTGGACACTCAATACTTAATGATTTTTTTTTTTTTGAGACCAAGTCTCACTCTGTTGCCCGGGCTAGAGTGCCGTGGTGTCAGCCTAGCTCATAGCAACCTCAAACTCCTGGGTTTAAGCAATCCTTCTGCCTCAGCCTCCCAAATAGCTGGGACCACAGGTATGGGCCACCATGCCCTGCTATTTTATATATATATACTTTTAGTTGGCCAATTAATTTCTTTCTGTTTTTAGTAGAGACGGGGTCTCGCTCTTGCTCAGGCTGGTTTCTAACTCCTGACCTTGAGCGATCCTCCCACCTCGGCCTTCCAGATCAATACTTAATGATTGATTAATACATGGATACAAGTACATGATACTTCAATTGGGAGTCATTTTATCTTATCTTTTTGGTTTGTACCTGTGAAAAGTAGTTGAACCATGTTGCCATGACTCTTCTGTTTGTTTTTAAATAACAGCTTGTCTAACCATGGTTGATTTAGAAATAAATGCATATGCATCCAGTCATGAGTTTGTAGATCACCGAACAGGAAGGTGCATGATGTTATTTTGCTGAGTATTATCACCCATTTAAATGGAACAAATGTGAGGCAATACAGGAAATTCACAGGTAATATAATGTTATCCTCAATTTCTCTTTCTTGTGTTTATGAGAAAAAAGGTCTGAGCATGTATATTTATACCCCTTAAGCATTGAGTTTAAATTTGGAATTTCCTTTTAAAAAAATACTTAGTTTAGGCCAGGCTTGGTGGCTCACGCCTGTAATCCTATCACTCTGGGAGGCCGAGGTGGGAGGATCGCTTGAGCCCAGGAGACTGAGGCCCACCTGAGCAAGAGCAAGCGAGACCCCATCTCTACTACGAATAGAAAAATTAGCCGGGCATGGTGGCGCATGCCTGTAGTCCCAGCTACTTGGGAGGCTGAGGCAGGAGGATCCCTTGAGCCTAGGAGTTTGAGGTTGCAGTGAGCTACAATAAAGCCACTCTAGCCTGGGCAACACAGCAAGACTCTGTCTCAAAAAAAAAAAAAAAAAAGCCCTTAGTATAAAACATAAAGCAACTTATTAAAAGGAAACAATGAGGCTTAACTCTTCCTAAATAAGAGCCTCTTCCACACATCTGAGACTGGAGTCTGGAAATCTCTCTTTGGCTTGGGGCAGTGAATCTTGAAAGGGAGAGCATCTAGTCAAAACCAGAACAATTTAATTTCCCTTTAATTTTATTTTTTTCCCCGAATATCAGAGTGAAATACATACATACAGATATTTTTTGTTTAATTATTTTTTATTTTGGTAAAATATATGTAACATAGAACTTACCGCTTTTAAGTGTACAGGTCAATGGCGTCAAGCACATTCATGCTATTGTGCAGCCACCACCACCACCCATCTCTAGAACCTTCTTCAGCTTCCCAAACTGAAACTCTGTCCCCATTACACACTAACCCCCCTTGCCCCTCCCCCGAGCCCCTGGCAACCCCTGCTCTCTTTCTGTCTTTATGAATTTGACTATTCCAGTATTTGTATTTTTGTGACTGGCTTATGTCACTGAGCATAATGTTTTCAAGGTTCAGCATATTGTAGTATGTGTCAGAATTCCCTTCCCTTGACAGGCTGAAGGTTATTTCATTGTATGTATATACCACATTTTGTTTATCTCTTCATCTGTTGATGTATACTTGGGTTGTTTCTCATTGTAGCTAATTTTGGAAATTACAGAAACAGGTAAAAAAAAAAAAGAAAAAAAAGGTTCTATCATAAGGAAATGGAGGAGCAGAGAGACTTCCTTTGTGTCTTTCTTGCTCTCTTTACAGTGAGAAAATATTCCGATAAAAAACCGAATTTACGAATTCACCTGAATAGTTTCTCATGTGCATATTCTTGGTACCACACATATAAAACATCTGGATACTTGATTGATATCTTTTTCTCTATGTTCTATCAGAGACTTGGTACCCTGAACCCTACCCAGGGGCAGAATTATTGCTTCTCTGTGCAGGTTCTGTTGGGACTTGCGGTCAGGGACTGGATAGGGCTCAGGGGTTTGTACTGCTATGCTGATTGACAAGAGGTGTTGACAGGCAGAAGGAGGATCTGAGGTTGGGGACACCACATGGCTGTGTCGAGCCTCACTTCCTGCTGCCTGAGCATGCAGCAGAGCAGTGTCTCCTGCTCCAATGCCTGTGGGAGGGCTGTGCCCAGAAGGGAGAAGGCTGGTTTGCAGGCTGGGCGCTCGGCTGCACCCTCGGCAACTCTTCACGTGATGTTGCAAACCAGCCCAGCCACGGTCCTGGGTCCTGATGAGTCTCTGTCAACAATGGGCAAGCACTTCTCGATACCAGTCTGCCCAGACTAGGCAGTTTCTTTTGCAGAAGTAACATGGTTTTGTCGACGGAATGCCTCATTTAGCACTGAAAGTCCAGCCCTGCCGTTCTTTACCTTGGTTACCTTGGGGATGTTGCTGGCTGCTTTGAGCTTTGGTTTCTCATTGGTTTCCTCAGTGAGAATCAATGCAGATGGCTGTATTAAAGGTACTTGGTAACAAGGAAAGGTCTGAATAAGTATCCCATGTTATTATTACTCTGGGGCAATTATTTCATGCTGCAAAGATGGAGATGTTTATCAATTTGGATAGCAACTGGCTTTCTGAAATTTTGCAATCATTGTATAGCATTTCTTACTCATGTTATTGCTTGATGAGTTTCATTTAATGCCGTTTTACATTTACAAAGTTCTGTTACCCACATTATCTCATTGAATCCCTGCAACGACACCATGAATAGGTGCTGCCAAGTCTACTTGCAGAGGAGCATGATTCCTGTGAGCTCTGGGATGTATCCAAGGTCACGCAGCAGCAGAGCTGGGGCTGAAATGCAGGACTCCTGGACTCAAGGCCAGTGTACTCTATAGCAACCCCCACACCTTAACACCCTTCCACTGGCAGATTCCTGTGGCATTTCCTGCTTCACCTTGTGTGACCTTGGGCAAGTTACTGAACACTGAGGACCAGGCAAGCTGGAGTTCAAGGGCCACAAAAGTTCTTTCCAGATCTAAAATTCTGAATTTCTCTGGTGTTACCTCTTCAGTCAGATTTTGCTCTTGTCACTGCCTCGTGTGGCCCTGCCTCGCCGCCGTGTTGGAAGCAGCAGTGAGGACAAGAACCAGGTCTTGAGCACATTCTACTGCAGCCCTGTTGGCCCAATGAAGGCCTACACACAATATGCTGCTTTTTTGATGTCAATTTTAAAGGCAAGAAGCTTATTATTTTTTAGCCATTCTGAGAGGGTCTATTTTGAGCTGTTACTGCCTTTTTTGCAAGTGCTGTTCAGGGATATGTACATATTGTGGCATTTGACCCTGCAAATAAGAGTTTATTATTACCCTCAAATGCTCATACTGCTGGGTAAAAAAGTGACGTTAATATCTTACATTTTCCTTCCCTGTGGCTAATGCTAACCAGCAATCTGTGTTAACCATTCTCAAACTGTTCTCATAAGAAAAAGGACTTCTTATGCTATTTGTGAGTGTGGAACAGGGAAGAGAGCTGAAGGAATGGTAACTGGTTAAGGATTTAGTGCTTTTTCCATTTTCAGATGTGTGGAACCCCTGGGGAAGTCCTTGCTGGGCATGGGAGTGGGAATAACCAAACTCTGGCATGCTGAGTCTGACTTTATGCAAACCTCTGACACTGCCCAAACTTGGCTTCGGCATGGGATGTCCAGACAGCCCCCTGTGAACTGTGGCCATGCAAAACCAACTGCCGAGACCACCAAATTCAGAGTCTACTGAATATCAGCAATTGTCCCACCCAGAGCAGTTCTGTGCTCTGTGGGGCTGGGTGATGCCAGTCAAGCTAATTATAGACTGTCCAGCCACCAGGCCTGCTAAAAAGATTATGGGGTGACTTACTGATCTTGAGGTAGGCCAGGGGTTTTGAGGGAAGGTTAGACTTAAAGGCTGTAGTTAGTGTTTGGAGTCTCAGAGCCCAGAAGATTGCACTTGGAGCCTCAGAGAGATGTAGGAACAGTGAAGAAAGCACCAGGCAAGAAGAGCTCTCCCGACTTCCAACACAGCCAGTGGGTGAATGTGGTCACTTATCCTCTTGGAGCCTCGGCTGGCTCATTCGGGAAGTGGGGGTAGCACAGGCAGCTTGCCCAGCCTCTCCATCTTACAGAGCAGGCCACTACAGCTCAGTAAGCAAAGCAAATTGCTCGGATCTTCCCAGTGGATTAGAGTCAGAACCAGGGCTACACCACACATGTTCTATGCTCCGGCCAGGCAGGCACCTTCTGCGAACTGATGTCATTTAATTTCAGTGATTCTCCATCAGATTTTCTTTCTTTTTTATTAATGTATAAAGAAAATAAACTTATTTGTTATAGTTATGGAAGCTGAGAAGTCCAAGGTTGAGGGGCCTCATTTGGTGAGAGCCTTCCTGCTAGTGGGGACTCTGCAGAGTCCTGAGGCAGCGCAGGGCATCACATGGTGAGGGGCACGAGTGTGTTAGCTCTGCTCTCTCTTCCTCTTCTGATAAAGCCACTAGTCTTACTCCCATGCCATCGGATTTTCTATACCCCATTGGCGGCTTTCCTGGTGCTTCAGAGAGTCTACTTTTACCACATTTCATGTTTAATGAAGGAGGTATCAGTCCCTGGGGATGACCACGAAGAGTGAATATAAAAGAAGGAATTTGGGAGGCTTCGGTGTGAATAGTGACCATTGCCCCTTGTAGTGGTCTGAACTGTGTCCACAAATTCATATCCCAAAGTCCTAACCCTCAGTACCCCAGAATGTGACCTTTTTTGGAAACAGGGTCTTTGCAGATGTAATTAGTTAAGATGAGGTCATACTCGAGTGAGGTGGGCACCTAATAGGATATGACTGGTAGTCTTATAAAAAGGGAAGTTTAGACCCAGAACACACACAGGATGAAGGCAGAGATTGGGTGACATTTCAACATGCCATGGCACACGAAAGCTTGCCAGCAAGCCACCAAAAGCTGAGAGAAAAGCATGGAACAGATTCTCCCTCACAGCCGTAAGAAGGAAGTGTTAATTTAATTTATTTAATTTAAATAAGCAGGGAGTCATTGGCCTGAGGCTGTCTCCATACTTAAGAGTTCCTATGTGACAAGCTGCAACCTAACTTAGTAGTATATTTTTTGTAGCAACTGGACTTCAGCCAATCACAAGCAGCCAGCTGATCACACCATGCCCAAATAAGGCAAACGCTCCTCGCTGTAGCCAATCAGATGATTTCTCTACTTTGCTAATGTATTTGGCTTATAAAATCTTCTTGCTACGCTGCTGGGTGGAGCTCTCAGAACCTTTTCTTGTTCTGAGGGCTGCCCTGTCCATGAATCATTCCTTGCTCAAATAAACTGCTAAAGTTAATGTGTCTAAAGTTTTTCCTTTAATAGAAGCAACCCTGCCAAGATCTCTGTTTTGGACCTCCAGCCTTTAATACTGGGAGGCGGTAAACGCCTGTTGTTTAAGCCCCCAGTCTGTGGCACTTCGTTCAGCAGCCCTAAAAGCTAATGCATGTCCTTCCTTCCACGCTCCCCTCAGAGGAGCACCTCGCTGGCTGTCTATGGGATTCTTCTCTTCAGACATTCTCTCACCCAAATATTTAACGCTCTCTAAAATATTTTTTTAGTACTGAAAAGAGCTTGGTTATAGGTAAAAAAAAAAAAAAAAAAAAAAAAAAAGGTAAAAGAAAAAAGTGAAGGAAAAAGTAAACACTTCATTTAATTTTAAGACAGTTTTGGTTTAGTTTTTTTTTTCATTGAAAATGCAAACACTCTTCCTGAAGCAATATATTTGGCAATTTTTCTCAGGGACTTTATTGGCATTCTACTGTTGAGGCTAATATCCTAGGGCCATTTATTCCTTAATCCAATCCTAGCGTTTCTATTGCCTGCAAGATTTGTGTCCAACTCTACCTGACAGAAAAAAAACACTCTTTTTCTTTGGCCTAAATAACCCCCACACTTCCTAGCCACGTCGGAAGGGCTGCAATGGCACCTGGGGCTGGTTCTATGGAGGAGCTGCTGAAGGCCTGACTTCTCCTTGTGGTTCTCTCTGAGGTCTACTCTCCCAGTAATGTCTTTGGCCTGTGCTGACCACTCAGAAGCCATGTCACAGAGAGAGCCTGGCTGCCTTTCTTTGGTCAGTTCCCCCCAGGCGCAGCATGGGCATGTGCCTGTTACATGCTAAGGGTTATCTTGGGCTTAGTAGGGCCTGAAACTTCATGTTGTGCACTCACCAAGAACCGTTCCAACTGCGTTTTGCTAATGAAACTCTTCGGGGAAGGATAGTAGGCCTGCATGGCAAGAGGTGTGTACCTTCCCAGGGGCTACAGGGGACCCACGTTCCTAGCACTTATGCTGCTCAGTGGGGATGGAGTCAGAACAGAGGGAGTGGGAGCCCCTGAGCACATTCATGACCACACCTGCTCCCCAGAAGCCTTGCTGAATTAAAGCAAGGTTTCCCTCTGTCTGTTGCCACAGCTCTTTCAGACAGGGTCAAATACAACTAATTCAGTTACAGCTTTCCTTTAGATTAATTATATAGTTACCTGTATGAAATTGCCTTACTTGTGGGTCAAAGACAGTCCAATATTGACAACTTCATGTAGTTTAACCTAATAGGTTTTTTGTAAACTTTCTATTTTAAATTAATTATAGGTGAGCAAGAATTTGCAAAAAATAATATAGAGAGGTCACATGTACTTATCACCCAGATTCCCCAGTGGTGGCATCGTACATAATATGGTACCCTAATCATAACTAGGCAATTGATATTGGTATCATATAGTTAACTGGTTTATAAGACTTGCTTGGATTTTACCAATCTAATAGCATTTAGGGGTTACCTAAAAGGAGGTAACTTCCACATTGACACACTTAACAAAATTTCAGGGTGTTTATTTCATAGATGTTTATTTCATAGATCATTTTATTTGTAAGTTTTTGCAAATATTGTGTTCCAAGATAAAAATTCAAATGATGTAACTGTATATAAAGTAGAACACACAAGCCTTCTTCTTCCTTCTCTCTCTGAAGAAGTAGCTACCATTAAAAGTTTTTTTTTTTTTTTTTTTTTTGAGACAGAGTCTTGCTCTGTTGCCTGGGCTAGAGTGCCATGGCATTATTGTAGCTCACTGCAACCTCAAACTCCTGGGCTCAAGAGCTCCTCCTGCCTCAGCCTCCCCAATAGCTGGGACTACAGGCACACACCACCACGCCCAGCTAATTTTTTCTATTTTTAGTAGAGATGGCGTCTCACGCTTGCTCAGGCTGGTCTCGAACGCCTGACCTCAAGCCATCCTCCTGTCTTACCCTCCCAGAGTGCTAGGATTACAGGTGTGAGCCACTGTGCCCAGCCCCATTAAAAGTTTGATGTATGTCTTTCTTTGCCTTTTCCCTATGGATACACACACACACACACACACACATAGGTAATATTTTTTTTTTAATAAAACCAATCACATTTCATAAACTTTTTCTCAATGGTATAAACATATTAATTTCAGCTGTACCATAGTTTTCATTTATTACTGTTTGATTTTTATTTGTTTCACTGAGCGAAAGATCAAGTTGGAGAGTAATTTACTCTGCCCTAGCAGGTAACTCTCTCACATTGAGCTCTCACCCTTAAGGCAGTCTCTGCACTGCATATGAAATTATCTTCCCTGGATACTCTGTCTCTTTGTCTTTCCACTTTCCCAAGATGATTCCACTGTTCTCTGCCACGGTCTGAACTTCTGGTGTGGCCTGTGCAGCTTCCGGGCTTTTCCACCCTGCTTGCTGTCTCCGTTGTGG
This sequence comes from Lepilemur ruficaudatus, assembly GCA_963574885.1. Lineage (NCBI taxonomy): Eukaryota > Metazoa > Chordata > Mammalia > Primates > Lepilemuridae > Lepilemur > Lepilemur ruficaudatus. The sequence goes on along the minus strand of CAUYRT010091293.1, from coordinate 18,498 downwards.
GCAGCACGTTTCCTGGACAAGCTGTGAACTCCTTTGGAACCCACCACGTTTAGGAGTTTTCATTGGTCAGACTCATGCCTCTCTCAGTATTGTTTAATTTGAGGCATGGTTACTAAATCTCTATGGACTTCTGTTTGCTCATCTGTAAAAGGAACACCTATAGGGCTGTAGGGTTTAGAACAGGAGGCGGCAAGCATTTCCTGTAAAGGTCCAGGTAGGTAAATGCTTTAGACTTTCTGGCCATAGGGTTTCTGCCTCAACCACTCAGCTCTGCCATTGTAGCACAAAAGTAGATACAGATGATATGTAAACAAATAGGTGGGGCTACGTTTCACAAAAACTTTATTTGTGGACACTGCAATTTGAGTTTTATATTGTTTTCACACATTGCAAGATAGTCTTTTTTTCCCAAGTGTTTAAAAATGTGAAAAACATTTTGACTCAAGGTAGTACAAAAATAAAGCTGGTAGGCAGGCTGCAGTTTGTCCACCCTGGTCTAGTGGAAAGAGCCCAGACTTTGGGGTCAGTCAGACTAGGATTTGAAGGGCTTTTATCACTTGCTCACTGTGTGACCTTGGGCAGGTTATATAATCCTCTTAAACTCCAGACCTTGAAGAGTTGCTGTGAACATTAGAGATAACTCGTGAAAAGTTCCCCACATGCACAGGGCACTCAATCCTTTTTTCTTTTGCCTGGGGATATTTCTGAAACTAGAATTCAGTAACCCAGAGCATAAAGTCCATTTCCGATTTGAATCCTTTTAGGGTGAAGAAGACTGAGAGGTGTATGTACACTGGTTTCGGCATACTTCTTGCCCTAATTGCAAATGTACACATGTGTGCACAGAGATTTTATGTTGACATATGGATTCCAAGCCTCTCCATGACTACAGGGAGAAAATGACATCACACTGTGTCCAACGACAAGGGGTCCTGAATTTTAGATTGTTGGGAGATGCCTCCAATTTGGCAATTTCTTACTCTTCTGTACTTTATAGCTCTTTATGGTATGTTTCCTAAATCAGGAAGTTTTAATTAAATAAAAAATTAATACGTATTATATATTCTGTAAAAGAGACACTTCAGCAACTCAAAAATTCTATTTTCTCCAAGTGCCCTGCCACAAAAGGGTTATAGCCCCTGGAGAGGAGTCTTTTCGTCCTCTTCTGAACTTACCCGTTTCCGTGTTCAGACAAACCCGATGCTGGGACATTTCAACCCATCATAGAATTTAAAGTGATTTACATGTTGTCATGGTCCATTTTGTGTTGCTATAACAAAATACCTGGGACTTTGTAATTTATAAAGAATAGAAATTTATTTCTCACAGTTCTGGGGGTTGGGTATTTCAAGATCAAGCCTTCTGTGTCTGGTGAGGGTTCTTTCTGCTTCTAAGATGGCACTGTGAATGCCGCATCCTCCTGGTGAGGAAGAACATTGTATCCTCACATGGCAGAAGAGCAGAGGAGAGGGAACTCACTACTGACAGCCCTTTTTATAACTGCATTAATCCATTCATGAGGGCAGAGCCCTTGTGACCTGAGCGCCTCCCCAAAAGCCCCCCCTTTCAGCACTGTTGCATTGGGGATTGTTTCCAACACAGGGATTTTGGGGGACACATTCAGACCATAGCACATGTATTATTTCATTTAACACCAAAAACTGGTTTTATTAGTATCTTTTTATATGATGAAACAGGTTCAGAGAGATTAAAATGATTACCAACATCACACAGCTGTGGGAGAGACTAGAACTCGGGCCCTTGCACTCCTGGTCTAGTGCTCTGTCTGCTGTGCAGTCTACTTCTAACACTGCTTCTAAATCTTATATTGGGTCCATTTCACATCTTCATGATCTAGCTTTTAAAGATGTGGTCTGTATCTCTTTTGTGTTCTGTAAGATATCCTAAACAACTTTACACAATGCGATTTTCAATTAGCATTCAGTAAATCCAGATACTTCTCTCTCTATGACAAGGTTATGTCTGGATAAACCCGTAAACTGAAAATATCATAACTTCTGACTTAATGACATTTTCACTTGATAACGGGTTGATTGGACATGGTCCCATAAATTGAGGAGTGTACTGAATACTTACTGCTTCACGCCATTGTGAAGCCAGGAACCAGCTATGGTCATATATTTATTCACACTCAGCACATTCTCCTTCAGTTAGTTGTGCGCATTTACTGAGCGCTCCGGAGAGAGCAGGGAAGACACCGTAAGTGCCATGGAGGATACGCGGGATATGGGCCGCATCTGTCAGGTGGCATTAAACTGACTCAGGTCTAGGTCCCAAAGCTGCTTCTAATCAGGTGTCAAGTTATTTCACCTCTGCAGGTCTTGTTTTCTCATCTGCAAAGTGGAGAGACAAATATCTATCTCATGATGATTTTGTAGGAGCACAAACGCTTGGTTACAAAATGGTAACCAGGTGAGTAACAAACGTTGCTTACTATTTAAAATAGTAGCTATTACCAATAATGAGCAATTAATAAACTATCAGGCAGGATGGGCTGGGTCACGCTGTGCTGGACAGGGCTCCACATGTCAGCATCACATATTTGTATTCTACATTCATTGTGGGAGCTGAGGCTCCAAGTCACCTTCCCTTGGGACTCAGGCTGACTGAGAAGCTTCTGTTGGGAACACCCGAGACAGGCAGAGGGAAAAGCATGGCAAAGCCACTCTGGCTCTCCGAGCTGGAGGTATATGCGTTACTCTCACCTTCCCCAGCCAAAGCAAGTCACATGCCAAGCCTGACCGCACCGGGAAGAGAAGATGTAATTCTCTCCTGGCAGAGGCAGCGAACGTTTTTGAACACTGTTATAGTTTACAGTTGCAAAATAACCTGTAGGAAGTACAAGAAAGTGTGGTGTGGAAAAGACAGGTAAATGCGGAATAAACAGTAACGCTGAGTGGGCTTTTAGACTTAATCGCTTCCAGAACAAGCGCTTCTTTAAGAATTTTCTGAGAAAGCTTGTCATTGTCACTCTCTCGTCAGGTTTATAGCAAACCAAAGATTACTGTCCATACACCCCCAGCAGTTGTCAAATAAACAGCGATCTGTGAAAGCCAAGCTTCTGTTTATCTGAAGGCTTTCAGAGGCAAACACCAATCAAATCAAATAACTTCTTTTTGTCAGTCAACCAGGTTTTAAAATTGAATTTGGAGAAATCAATAGCATCTTGGAGACTCATTTCCTGAAGTTCGCACAAACGTGCACGTGGCGTGCACAAAAAGAGTTGTCAGTCTTTTGGATTCGGCGTCAGTCAGCGTCTTTTAGTTACAAATAACAGAATCCTTTCTAGGAAAAGAAAATCTAGTAACAGCAAGTAGATAGCTCAGAAAATTTCCAGGAGAGCTTTGCACTTACAAACGATGGCTAAATTACATTGATTCCATTGTCAGTCTGTTCTAGTAGGAAACTGGCTGCTGCCAGCATTGGGCGTGAGCCGCAGCTACCAGGAACCTCTGCCGAGTCCCCGCGAAAGGCAGATTCCGCCTTTCCTTGCGCTCTGTGTCCTGGCCAGAATGGCTCTCGGGTGACTTCCTCCTTTTAAAAAACCATCTCTTTTATTTTTTAAAACAATCCTCTCTGAATCAAAATCACATGTATTCACCACCTTTACCAAGTGATCAAATTTAGCATGCCTTATAGTGAGAAAATCTGACATAGCAGAATAGGATGCTGTGACCTACACAGACAGCATCACTGTGAAATGCTCTTTCACCAGGAGACACATACAGCTGGCTGTCTTTATTTTTGTGATGGCAGCAGCTGTTGGTGATCATTGCCTAGATCCATTAAATCACCGGAGGTTGCAAAATGGTGATATTCTATTCACTTCTTTAAAAATTTTTAGTTGGAATAATTTAATGAAGATGCTCTTAACCCTTATCTACTTTTTTGGTTACAGGTTGTTCAGGTCATAATACAAAGGCAGGAAAAATGTTTGGTTCCTTCCTTTTATTATAAGTTTTCAAGATCATGAATTGGTTTCCTATCACCCTGTCATCCTCCCAAGATGACCAATTAGCTTATTTTTTTTATTTTTTTACCAGGCAAACTTTGTCAACTAATAGTTTTTTTAAAAATCGATATGACTTCATGAATTGTAACATTTGATCAGTTTCAGTCAATTATAGTTATTGTCTTTGAAGCTCCAATTATTCTGTCTTTTACTAGGGGAAACCTTTTCATTTGGCTCCTGAGTTCTTTTGACATGACTCTTGGTCCTTAATGATTTCCTCACCATCTGGTTTGAAAGAAATTTCAGGCTCACTTTGTACACTTCGTGTCTCAGACAAGAATCAGCCATTTCTTTAAGAAGCCCTATTTCCTTTCACTGAGAAATGGCGTTTCAAGACCATGATCTGGCCACTAACAACACTTGTTGCTATTGGGTTGGCAATTGTTTCTGGGCCTCATCAGTAGGTATATATTAATATATGTATACACACATGTATGTATGTATATAACACATACACATATTATATATACACATGTGCATATATACACATAAATATATATACATATATTTTACATATACATATATACATACATATACAAAATATACATATATTTATGTGTATATATATTTTAAGATAAAAGGTAAGATAAAATAATGCATGGGTTTATATTGGTACTTCCAATTCAAATCCATGACTAGTTTTTTTTTTTTTTTGAGACAGAGTCTCACTCTGTTGCCTGGGCTAGAGTGAGTGCTGTGGCATCAGCCTAGCTCACAGCAACCTCAAACTCCTGGGCTCAAGCAATCCTTCTGCCTCAGCCTCCCCAGTAGCTGGGACTACAGGCATGTGCCACCATGCCCGGCTCATTTTTTCTATATATCTTTAGTTGGCCAATTAATTTCTTTCTATTTATAGTAGAGATAGGGTCTCGCTCTTGCTCAGGCTGGTTTCGAACTCCTGACCTTGAGCGATCCTCCCGCCTCGGCCTCCCAGAGTGCTAGGATTACAGGCGTGAGCCACAGCGCCCGGCCCACATGTTCTTCCCATTCTCCCGATGGGTATTCTACATGTACTTCACTGAGTGTCTCTAGTCATTGCATACTGTGCTCTCTCCCCTCCCAACCTCAGTTAGTGCTAGTCCTACAGCTACCTGGATGACTCACGCTCATCACTTGTCCTTCTGTCAGAGTCCCTCTGGCCATTTTCGTTGTCTGAGGCTTGTTCTCCAGTAGAGTCTTCAGAAGAGATTTATGGCAACAGTATTCCTTGAGTTTCTCGTGTTAAAAGTTCGTGCCTTTTATACTCTAAAGTCAGTTTTACAGGATATTAATCCCTTGGATCGAATTTTCTTTCCTTAAGAATCTTAATACATTACTCTATTTTCTTCTGGTATAAAGTCTTGCTACCAAAATGTTTGATGATAATTTTATTTTCTTTTTTAAAAGGTCACTATCTGCTTTTGCCTAAATGCCCAAAATGGTTTTTAATTCTCTTTCAAAGTCCAGTAATTTTTACTAGAATATGTTTTGGTGTTGGTCATTCTGGGTTGGCATTTTTAGGTATTCATTGTGCTCTTTCAGTGTGTGTGTGGTTTCAACCAGTTTTTTCTAGGAAAGTTTTTGAAATAAAGTTTTTAGTATTTGTTCTAGTTCCTTGCTTTGGTTTTTTTTTTTCTTTTCTCTTCAGAGCTTCTCATTATTCCAAATCTTTGCTTAGTTTCAATATTTGTCACATTTTTCATATTCTGTTTATTTATTTATTTATTTTTTTGAGACAGAGTCTCGCTCCGCTGCCCAGGCTAGAGTGCCGTGGTGTCAGTCTACCCTACAGCAACCTCCAACTCCTGGGCTCAAGTGACCCTCCTGCCTCAACTTCCCGATTAGCTGGGACTACAGGCATGTACCACCACAATGCCTGGCTAATTTTTTCCATTTTTAGTAGAGGTTGGTCTCAAACTCCTTAGCTGAAGCAATCCTCCTGCTTCAGCCTCCTAGAATGCTATGATTACAGGCGTGAGCCACTATGCCCAGCCCCTTATTAATTTTTCTTTCTTTATTTTTATCTTAAAAATTCCTTTCTTTTTATTTTCTATTTCTCTTGAGGCATTATGGATTGTATTTATTCATTCTAGTTTTCTCTTCATTTTTGAAGTGATGTTATCTTTCACATACAATTATTTCCTGAGTTCTGTTACCTAATTTCTGTGATTATCCTAGTTCTGATTTATGTTGTTCTTTTATATGTTATGTCCTTTAAAATTTTATTTTAGTTTTTTCTTTTAAACAGAAAGCGACATTTTCGGTCTGTTCTGTAGACATGTCTTTCTGGAAGGTTTTCATTATCGATTTAGATGTTTTTCAGCTTCTTATTCTCCTTTTTTTTATAATAACAGTAAATGGGATTTGATCTTGATGATGCTTTTTTTTACTGCTTATTTTTGAAATTAATTCTTCTGAACATTTAGAAGAAGGCAAGGGTAAGAGTATTCTCTCCAATTTTACCTTCCGCTGCGTTCACATAGTGTTAAAAAATACGGTAGCTTAGTTTCTTGAGATTCCCTGACTCTGTTCTTCTCTCTTACTTTTAACTGGACCATCCCTTTCCTTTGTCCCTGCCGGTCTCAATTTTGATTCCACTCCCAGAAGTGTCTCCTCAGCGTGGGACCATGTCCTGAAAGGGGGCCTGACTTGCCAGCTTCTAGGATTCGCAGGAGCTAATTTCTCCTGGCCCGTTAGTCGCTCCTGAAAGCCTCTTGTACTCAACAACTATTGTATTTGGTCAAAGCTCTTCCAGTTTCAGCTGCTGTTCCCAAAAGTTCCCACTGAGCTCTCCTTTAAATACCTGCCGGCTATTCTGGGGCTCTCGCATCCTCAGGCCCAGCAGAACACCTCTCTCTACTTCCTCCCACACAGACCACGCAGCTGCATGGCTGCTGATGGCGAGTCTTCATGAGCTTGCATTCTGGGGTTCACGGGGAAGGTGGGGGTCCGGGGGTCGGGAATGTAGTGGTTTGTTTTGCTGTAATTGTTGTCTATGACAATGTGATTTTGCTTTCCAGTTGCTTTATCTGTTTTTATGTGGGGATCCTGAGAGAGTAAAAAATTATGCCCCTGCCTCCATCTTCCCAGAATCCTACATGCATTCTTGTTTGAAACTTCATAACACAGCTGGAAAAGAATCATGCAGGTGTATCTGATTGGCTGAGGTTAAATCCGATGTCTTTGTCCTAGTTGCAGAGGAGGCTGGGAAAGGTAGTTTCTGGCTTCCACTTTGGGAAAGTGGAGCCCATAAGATTGGAAATGCCCAATGGGGAGGATATTGAAAATGCATGAAATATATCCACTACGGAGACACATGTCAAGGTTTGGCTTTTACATTTGAACCAGCTTGATGCCTTTGCAAGTATCATTTGAAGGGTCTCAAAGTTTCCAACTGCCTGAAACATTTGTCATAATGACTTTCTGCATATGAAGGACAGTAGAGTTACTCCTAGGACAAAGACATTGTCTATTAAAGACTCCAAATTTCATTTTAATAATGAAATTATGGGCCAGGTGCAGTGGCTGAGGCCTGTAATCCCAGCACTCTGGGAGGCTGAGACAGGAGGATCATTTGAACCCAGGAGTTCAAGACTAGCCTGGCAAATAGTGAGATCCCATCTCTACAAAAAATAAAAAAATATAAATTAGCCAGTTGTGGTGGAGCATGCTGTGCCTGTGGTCCTAGTTACTTGGGAGGCTGAGGTGGGAGGATCACTTAAGCCTAGGTGTTCAAGGTTGTAATGAGCTATGATTGGGTCACTTCACTTCAGCCTGGGCAACACAGTGAGACCCTGTCTCTAAAATAAAAAAAAAAAATGAAATTATGATATTTAGTAGGTTAGGTCAGTTTATCTGATCAGAGGACTGGGGGACTAATTAAATGTTTATCTCATAAACCAATTATTTGAAGAAATGGTTTTTCATTGGCTTGAGTGTAATAAACTGGCTGTGTGTATGCACAGAACTTCTGACTCTAGAGATTAACAGAAGCACCCAAGTTTAATGTGTGCACTTTGGGGTTTTTTTGTTTTTTTTTTTGAGACAGCATCTCACTCCCTTGCCCCAGGTAGAGTGCAGTGGTGTCATCACAGCTCACTGCAACCTCCAACTCCTAGACTCAAGTGATCCTCCTGCCTCAGCCTCCTGAGTAACTGGGACCACAGGCGGGTGCCACCATGCCCAGCTAATTTTTTCTAGTTTTGGTAGGGACGGGGTCTTACTCTTGCTCAGGCTGGTTTCCAACTCCTAACCTCAAGGGATCCTCCTACCTTGGCCTCCCACAGTGCTAGGATTACAGGTGTGAGCCACCATGCCTGGCTGCTTTTGGACATTTCTATGGACTGAGGACAAGCCAGTCTGCCACCTGCCTGAGGGCCCCATGTATTGTACTGCTGGGCATCTTTTTTGTGTGTGCTAGTACTACGGTTCAATTAATTTTGACCTTCTGCTGGCATATCCCAACGTGTTCGCCTTCCCCACTGGCCTGCCACAGGGTCCTAATATGCTTTAGAGTGAACTCTTACAGCTTGTAAATGAAGGCATTTAGGAAAAAAACCTTTAAACTCTGTACATAGCTGCCTGTTAGCTAAAGTACACAAGGTTTCTTTAATTCGTTTATCACAATAGGGATTAAATAAGCATCCTGCAGTTGACAAATTTGAGTGTATAGTTCTACATCCATCTCATCTCTTTTAGTAAGTGGACTACTCATTTCTGCACCAGCCAAAGTTTCCTGGTAGAACATGTTATTTATAGCACTACATACATATGCCTCACAATACGATATGGGCACCGAAACATGACAAACGCAAATCCACTCCTGGAGGAGGGAGGCTTCCTTTAACATTGCCTTGTTTCCTGTTTTGCTACTATATTTACAAAAAGTGTTCAAAGCATGTCATTTGATGAGTGCCTAGTCTGAAAATTTTCTCACCCAGACAAGCCAGGACACCACTGACTGTCTTCCTAAGGAGACATTGCTCCTCTGCGGTGGAGACCACTCTTGCTTCTGAGGGCAGATGGAGCTGGGCTTTGGCATGAAAAATCCTACCAGTATCATGCACTTACTGTGAGTCAGGTTCATTGTATATACATGTTTATCATTTAATCCTCGCTAGAACATCAAGAAACATGTATTGTTTTATATTTTACAGAGGAGAGCTTTAAAGCCCAGAGAAATAAAATTGTCTGAGTTCACAAACCTATATAAACTTTTGAGTGATTATATACTTTTTAGTTACTTTGATTTTTTTTTTTTTTTTGAGACAGAGTCTCACTCTGTTGCCTGGGCTAGAGTGAGTGCCGTGGCATCAGCCTCGCTCACAGCAACCTCAAACTCCTGGGCTCAAGCAATCCTTCTGCCTCAGCCTCCTGAGTAGCTGGAACTACAGGCATGTGCCACCATGCCCAGCTAATTTTTTCTATATATTTTTAGTTGTCCAGCTAATTTCTTTCTATTTTTAGTACAGATGGGGTCTCGCTCTTGCTCAGGCTGGTTTCGAACTCCTGACCTTGAGTGATCTACCCTCCTTGGTCTCCCAGAGTGCTAGGGTTACAGGCATGAGCCACTGCGCCCGGCCTAATTACTTTGATTTTTGAATTTTTTATCTTTTTTCATCTCCAAGGGTAATTATGACTCATGATTTTTGTATTTTTAAACAGATAATTGACACACATGTATTACTTTTGAATCAGAAAAATGCCATCAGTAAATGTATTTTAGAACTATTTTAAGTGGCATATGATTAACATACAATAAAGTGCACAGATCTTAAGGGCTTAGTTTGATATGTTTTGACAGTTGGCATACTCCTGTGTAACCACCACCAGCAAGACAGAACTCTTCTGTCATTTTAGAAATGCCATATGTCCTTTCCATTCAAGCTCTCCTTGCCCTCAAGAGTGGCCCACTTTCTGATTTCTGCCATCATGAGTTAGTTTTGCCTGTTCTAGAATTTCATATAAATGGAATCATATAGTATAAACTCTTTTGTGTCTGCCTTTTACCCCAATTATCACAATGTTTTTGAGGCTGTCCGTTTAGCAGTGGTTTATTCCTTTTTGCTGATGAGTAGTATTCCATTGCATGAACGTCTGCAGTTCATGTACCTACTCTCCAGATGGGGTGGGTGGGTGGGTGAGTGAGGGAGCGATCTGGAACACCTGCAAGGCAGGAGCTGCCCTGAGGATGTGAAGGGGGGTATCAGTGAGCGCAGAACAGCTGTCTAGCTCTTATCACGGACCCTCAAGGTCTAGGTAAGTAGGTCTGTGGTAAATGGCCCCACACCTATCTGTTCTTTTTGTTGCGTTTTTCTCCATTTGCTGTCAGACCGATGGTAACACGCCTTTCTGCTCCCGTCGTGCCTGCGATGGCATTTCTCCTCCACTGTGTTGCAGCGGAAGACAGATAACCTAATGTCTTAGAATCATGCTCTGACCATGGTCCGAGAGGGGCTGTTTCATGAGGGACCGTGATGTGGATTTTGGCTCCTTTGAGGTCTTTTATCCCGTTGGTATATCTACTTTCTCAGCTATGTCCTGGGCGGGCGAAGTTGCTCCTGGAGGGAGCCCCCAGGGCAGCTTGGGTCTGCGCTCCAGCTCCCACTGCTCTGGCACAGGCCCCCTGGGCCGCTGCCTGGCGCGCCTCTCTCTCACTGGCCCCAGCCTGCACGCCCCCTGCCCTGCCCACCGCTCTTTCTTAGGCTCCTCAGCACACGCTAGCCTCCTGCTTCGACCTTGAAACTTGCCTGTGTTCCTGAGACCGACATGGTGTTCCAGACCCTGACCTCAGCTTGCCCTCTTTGCGCCTTCGTTTTGCAGCCCTGCCTGGCACAGGCACCCCGTCAAACTGAAACTCTGCGTGACTGCCAGTTCTGGGACTGGGAACACACCGCTGTTCACCACACTGTCCACCTGCCTCCTGACGCTGCCGAGTGTTGGCTCTGCACACTGACACAATACGTCAACCCTTACAACGGAACGCTGGGGCCAGTGACAGTACCTCTGTTCCAGGACAAATGCAGGAACAAGTACAGAAAAATGAAGTGACTTAACCAAGAAGAAACCCTCTGCCCCCAAAGGTCATGCATCCTACAATGGGTTCCAAGTTTCCCGTCATTTAATAGGGTGAGCAAGTGTCCCTGTTTGTCTGGAACTCTCCCCCTTTTACCACTGGAAGTCCTGCATTCTGGCAGACCCCTCAAGTGTGGGCAAACTGGGATAGTTAACCTAAAACGTAAAAACAACTTTGAAAACATAGCCTGTTTCAATCAGAAGAACCTCTGCATTTAGTTCACCTGTTGTAACAATGGTACTGAAATCTCAAGGTGCATTCATTAACCCGAAGGAGGTGACCATTTGAAGAGCACAGCCTGTGTAGAGCGTGCCCACCTACAGGATCCGCTGGCTGCGTGTCTGCCGGGGCATCAGGGTTTGGGTTGGGCCAGCCTGAGAAGAAGCACACGGGGCTCACCTTCCCAGGGAGTCCAGCGCTCACGGCTGGAATTTAATACATTGTAGAATCCCTGATGTTTCAGGCACTGTGTTCCTAGAATGTACATAATTACACAACACCGTGCCAAGAGAGGGGACATCCACTCCATCTCCTCACATTCAGGGGGTGCCAACTTTTTTTTTTGTTTTGAGACAGAGTCTCACTCTGTTGCCCGGGCTGTAGAGTGCTGTAGCATCAGCCTAGCTCACAGCAACCTCAAACTCCTGGGCTCAAGCAATCCTTCTGCCTCTGCCTCAGTCCCTTCTGCCAATAGCTGGGACTACAGGCATGTGCCACCATGCCCGGCTAATTTTTTACATATATTTTTAGTTGCCCAATTAATTTGTTTCTATTTTTAGTAGAGACGGGGTCTCCCTCTTGCTCAGGCTGGTTTTGAACTCCTGACCTTGAGCAATCCACCCGCCTCAGCCTCCCAAAGTGCTAGGATTACAGGCGTGAGCCACCGCGCCCGGCCAGGGGGTGCCAACTTGTAGGATCTTTATTTTGGAAAATCTCCTAGAAGAAAGAAAAAACAAAGACAAGGAATGCTCTCAGCTCTCAATTCTCACCCGGGACCAGGGGGACGTGGCAGAGATTGATGGCTCTTTGTTTCATGTTTTTCAACCTTGGGAGAAGGATGTTGTAACGTCACTGAGATGTAGGTTGTTATCAACACAATGGTTCCTTCTTGGCAGATATCTAAGGTTCAGGGAAGAGTTTAAAAACACGCAGGTCTGGGTGGCCCAGGCTGGGATGCAGGATATAGCTCCATGAAACTGAAACGGCTTTCTGGGCAGAAGGAGATCCGTTTTCAAAAGTGATGGAGACAAATGCCTCAGAGGAGGGCAAGTTCAACAGGGATAACAAGGCACTGGAGGAGAAGGGGTGACCTTCTCCTCCAAATTCAGTACAGAAGGGAAGTTGTATTACATATGGACGAAGGCAGCAGAGCAGGGAATGGGGCACCCCAGACGCAGGGGCACAGATGCCCACGTTTCTGCCTCCCAGGGCCACATGCTGTTCACTCCTGGGGCTTCTCCCTTTGTACTGCACCCTGTGAAGTGTCATGGCAAGCACTAAATACAGTATATAAGCTGTTACTTGAACCAATGAAATTCTTTATTTTTGTGGAGGATCCTGGAGTCCCACTGATGTGGATTTGAATTCTAACTCTGCCACTTACCGGTGTCATATCCCTGGGTGAGTCGTGGAACCCCTGACCCTCAGATTCCGCCTCTGTGCAACAGGTGACAACTGCTCGTCCATCTCTAGATTTGCTGTGAGGACAAAAAATGAGAATGCATATGAAAGTGCTTGGAAAATCATAGACTCCTGGGCCAAGAGGGCAGCAAGCTGTTATGGACTGAATTGTGTGCCCCCAAATTCATCTGTCCAAACCGCAACCGCCAATGTGACTGTGTTTGGGGACAGGGCCTTTAAGGAGGTGATTAAGGTTAAATGAAGCCATAAGGGTGGGGTCCTAAGATAATACTGGTGTCTTTTTTTTTTTTTTTTTTTGAGACAGAGTCTCACTCTGTTGCCCGGGCCAGCATGAGTGCCATGGCATCAGCCTAGCTCACAGCAACCTCAAACTCCTGGGTTCAAGCGATCCTTCTGCCTCAGCCTCCCTAGTAGCTGGGACTACGGGCATGTGCCACCACGCTTGGCTAATTTTTTCTATATAGTTTTAGTTGGCCAATTAATTTCTTTCTATTTATAGTAGAGACGAGGTCTTGCTCTTGCTCAGGCTGGTTTCGAATTCCTAAGCTTGAGCAATCCTCCCGCCTCAGCCTCCCAGAGTGCTAGGATTACAGGCGTGAGCCACCGCGCCCGGCCCTGGTGTCTTTATAAGAAGTGGAAGAGACACCAGAGATCTTTCTCTGCAGGAGGAAAGGCCACATGAGGTCACAGTGAGAAGATGGTCATCTGCAGTCTAGGCAGAGGCCTCACCAGGGACCACCCTGCTAACACCTTGATCTTGGACTTCCAGCCTCCAAACTGAGACAATAAATTTCTGTTATTTAGGCCACCGAGTCTCTGGTATTCTGTTCTGGTAGCCCAAGCATATTGGTAAAGAAGTAAACTCATGTTTACACAGCAATTGAAAGCGTGCAAGCTTATGTTGACACTGTCACTAGTTCAGTCTGGAAAATGAGGTCTCTTCTGGCCTTTCTCCTTCATGAAATATGTTAATCTTGCCCAGCTGGGGTGAAGTCTCATCCTCCAAAGTCTTTGAGCATCTCCCTGTTGCCTATGAGGAGAGTGGTTTTTAAGGTCTGGGTAGGAAGGGTCAGGGCCAGGGTGGCCACAGGTATTAAGGGTTTGGAGGGTTGTATTATCCTTAGGGCAGGCGCTGCTTTTCTTTTCTTTTGTTGTGGTAAAATATATATAACTCAAAATTTGTCATTTTAACTATTTTTATTTTATTTATTTATTTTTTGAGACACGGTTTTGCTCTGTTGTCCAGGCTACAGTGCAGTGGCGTCATCACAGATCACTGCAAGCTCAAACTCCTGGGCTCAAGCAATCCTCCTGCCTCAGCCTCCCAAAGGGCTAGGATTACAGGAGTGAGTCACTGTTCCCGTCCTTTTAAGCATACAACTCAGTGGCATTAAGTACATTCACACTGTGCCACCATCATCAAAATCCATCTGCAGGACTTTTTCATCTTCCCAAACTGAAACTATGTATCCATTAAACAATAGCTTCCCATCCTCCTCCTCCCCCAGCCCCTGGCAACCACCATTCCACTTTCTGTCTCTATGAATTGCATTATTGTAGGTGTCTCTTTTGAGTGGAATGACATTTCCTTTTGTGTCTGATTTATTTTACTGAGTATAATGTCTTCAACATTCATCATACTGTAGCATGTGACAGAATTTTCTTCTTTCTTAAGGCTGAATCATATTTTGTTGCATGGATATACTGCATTTTGTTTATCCATGTGTTGATAGATGCTTGGGTTGGATCCATCCTTCGGCTATTGTAAATTATGCTGCTATGAACATGGGTGTACAAATATTTGTTCAAGTCTCTGCTTTCAATTCTCTTGGGTATATACCCAGAGTAGAATTGCTGGGTCATACGGTAATTCTGTTTAATTTTTTGAGGAGCCCTCAAACTGTTTCCCACAGAGGCTGAACTATTTTACATACCCACTAGCAAGGGTAGGCACCCTTTTAATGTGTGTGGTGATTTATTGGGCACCTTCAGATGCTCAATTAAAACTATAAATAATACACATTCTAAAAAGTTCAATGGCCATACTTAATGGTTTATGTGCAAATCTGTTTTCTTCATGTTTTCCCATTCAACCCGGTATGATATGTAACAGCTTTGGGGTTGGGATTCATTCTGAAGTTTAATACATAGAAATATTTGACCAAAGACAAACCAAATTCCTCCTGCTCTATCGAAAGTGACTTTCTCTTCTAATAATAAATTCCTTGGACAAACCTGTAACCTTATGCCCAAGCACGACATGGCAATTATTTACTCAATAACAAAATCTATTTCTTCATTTATTTCATAAGAGTTTGTTGAGCTTATTAGGGAAAATTGTTCCTTAATTTAAATTTTTACTGTCTTCATTTGAAATCTGAAAAGTATATACTTTTTCTTCAACTTAAAATTCCATGAACTGTACAGGCATCTGGAGGGTGGTTTATAGAAGGTGCTCAGTAAATGTTTCTCGAGTGGAACAGATTATTTCTGATTAGGTTTTGAAACCTGTGGCATATCAGCTCCTCTCTTCCCCTTAAATTCTGGGGGAAGAGAAAGGGAGAATTTAGTTCCGCGTGGTTGTTTTAGAGAGAGATTTTAAGTGTGACTGCTGTTGTACCTGCCAGGGACGAGCAGAACACTTGTTTTTATTTTATTTATTTATTTTTTGAGACAGAGTCTCACTCTGTTGCCCTGGGTAGAGTGCCGTGGCGTCAGCCTAGCTCACAGCAACCTCAAACTCCTGGGCTCAAGCGATCCTCCTGCCTCAGCCTCCTGAGTAGCTGGGACTACAGGCATGCACCACCATGCCCGGCTAATTTTTTCTATATATTTTTAGTTGGCCAATTAATTTCTTTCTATTTTTGGTAGAGATGGGGTCTCGCTCTTGCCTAGGCTGGTTTTGAACTCCGAACCTTGAGCGATCCACCCACCTCGGCCTCCCAGAGTAATAGGATTACAGGCGTGAGCCACCCGTGCCCGGCCTGACAGTTATTTTTTAAACTGCTAACATTACTTACAACATATTGAACATTTTCTATTTTGATATATTTTCCATAAAATTTGGTTTATATGAGATAAGCTGACTATGATAGCAATCAATGGATTCCTCCTAATATCTTTTTCAATATATTAAAAAGTTGAAGGCATGATGGCTCATGCATGTAATCCTAGCACTCTGGGAGGCCGAGGTGGAAGGATCGCTTGAGGTCAGTAGTTCAAGACCAGCCTGAGCAAGAGTGAGACCCCCATCTCCACTAAAAATAGAAAACATTAGCCGGGCAACTGAAAATAGAAACAAAAAATTAGCCAGGCCTTGTGGCAAGTGCCTGTAGTCCCAGCTACTCAGGAGGCTGAGGCAGGAGGATCACTTAAGCCCAGGAGTTTGAGGTTGCTGTGAGCTAGGCTGACTCCACAGTACTCTAGCCCAGGCAACAGAGTGAGACTCTGTTTCAAAAAAAATAAAAAATAAACTGAAAATTCAGTTGACTTTTAGAAACATAGTCCCAGTACAATATGAAAAGCCCAGTTAATAACTAAGGCCATCTATTGTAATTCCAATTGAGTTCTAAAGAATAGTGAGACATAAGACCTTACTAACCCATTTACTATTGATACCCTGAAGTAAGAACAGCAGAGCTCGTGTTGTTTTGCTGATCCATCTGCCCATACACGATAGAACCTGAGATCTCACCGGGTGGAGTGAGTGCCATTTGTTCAGCCAAGGATTCCTGTTCATGTTAGATAGATAGATAAATAGGTTAGAGAGGTAGATTTGATACTAATATCTACAGATATGAATACTTTCTATCTAATACATATTAGATTTATATCCATAGATGTGAATACATATCTATCTAATAAATATGAATACTTTCTCCTTTCTTAATATCCCTATTTCTGTTCCTGTTGCTAATGTTGTCTTTCTATTTACAGTAAATTGCTAGGAGGTGGAATTGAAAGCATGGCAATCACAGAAGCTTTTGGAGGTAGGTAGAACCTTAATATTTTGTTATATGAAATGACATATAATATACACACATATATCTATATGTATATATACATATAATTAAATAAACAACCAATAGTGAATTATTTTGGAACTTACGATGAAATCTTAATTATTGTAACGGGATCATTCTGGACTGCAATGACAATGTATACCAACATTATTGGCACTTTTCATCCTTTTATTCATGATTTCTATAGAAAAGAATAGAATTTTTTTCTCTTATTCTTTTAAAAAGTAATTGAATAATAAGGCTGATTTTAGTTCTAGGAAACAAATGTTCTATGAACATAGAGATTAGATTCTCTTTTCCCTGATCACATCCTGTATCTTTTTTAAAACAATTCATGCATAGCTATAGTAGGTACTGCATCTGACAATTCCAATATTTGCAGTCCGTGGGGAACTAGATCTGGTTTTTCTTTTTGTTGCCGTTGTTTTCTGTTGACTTGGGGAACTAAATCTGATTTTCATTATTTCGGTTGACTCAGTCTTAGTGGCTTACCTTCTTGGTATTTATTGATATTTGTGAGCTTATTGCTCGGTTTTAATCTATGAGCAATGGACCTAAATTGGTAAGTAGAAAAGTTTTCCTCCAGAGAGAATTTGCGTCTGCTGGTAGCTAGTAAATGCCACCAATTTGAGACTACTTCACTTCCCCCTTGAGGACCTCAGTTCAGTGGGGAAGCCCCAGGTTCTCTTTTCTGACGTGGGGCCTTAAATTTTCATTTATATGAGTATTCTTAAGGAAAACTTGTTTTAACTGAATTTTTATCTAAAACCCAGTTCTATGGAAAAAATACATTAAAAATTTTCTTACTGTTGGTATTCATACATGCGTAATCCATTTGTGACACATAGGTACTTTATGAGTAAGATTTTTTTTAGAATGCAGATTTCTATTTAAAAAATTTTTATTCAAAAAATTTGCAGTTCCCTTTTATTGGTAACATAACTGAGATACTTATTTTATATGTTTAAATTATCTTAAGATTTAATAACAATAGTTAGCTACAATGTGACCCAGAAATGCAAATATACAAAATAGTTTTGAGAACACATGTATTTGTACCTGCAGTTACACTTATAGATAATAGAAAGATAGATATTTATTTTTATAATAAAGACTTTCAAAATGAAAGCAGCTCATCAAATTTTTACCGAGGTATGCCAAGAAATCTTTTATGCAAAAAAATAAAAATTGAAGCAAAAATAACACTCAGTTTTCTAATGTCCTAAAAATCACATCAGTTCTAGAAATAACTGTTTCTGAAGATAGAACTTTAATTGTTCCCCTCCCATTTCTGTCATGCTTATAATAAAACACAAAACTGCTCTAAATACAAAAAACAATAAATGGAATTCTTACATTTCATCATTTTCTTAATATAAATAACTCAAATAATATTTTACATTTCTACTTGCTTATATTGTACTAAAATTATTTTACAGAAAAACTGGTTGATGTATTATGACATATCTTAGAAACATTCTTTAGGCCCAGCACAGTGGTTCACGCCTGTAATCCTAGCACTCTGGGAGGCCGAGGTGGGCGAATCGATCAAGGTCAGGAGTTTGAAACCAGCCTGAGCAAGAGCGAGACCCCATCTCTACTAAAAATAAGAAAGAAATTAATTGGCTTACTAAAAATATATAGAAAAAATTAGCCGGGCATGGTGGCACATGCCTGTAGTCCCAGCTACTCGGGAGGCTGAGGCAGAAGGATTGCTTGAGCCCAGGAGTTTGAGGTTGCTGTGAGCT
>CAUYRT010091290.1:0-41029 GCA_963574885.1 Lepilemur ruficaudatus | reverse complement strand
CTGTTTGTAGACAACAGGATTCCTCCTCACTCCTGACTCTCTGTTTACCTTCAAGTCCACAATAACTAAGTCAAAGAAATATAGAGTCACTATACCTCTTTTGTTATACCTCTGTTCATTGATGACTACCTCTTAGAACATAGAAGTTATCCCTTAAAAGACTTTGTACCTGTTTTTTCACCTAGATAAAGACTTGTTAGTAGCCCTTTGAGAGGACTTTTGACCCCAACTCACTACCTGTCTCCTCTTGCAACTGCATTCCCTGATATTCAAATGTGTTATCCTGACAACTGGTAGTTGAGATCTGTGATTATAAAAACCTATGTTAATCTAACCATATTGCTAGACTGTTCACAGAGATATGGTCTAGTTGCCTAAGTACCCAACTGTGATCATTCTGATCTTTTTATATAAAACTATAAACTATATCTTAGTCTCTGTGTATTATTTTATTCTCCCTATTTCCTATCAATTTTCTTATCCTCAGTGGCGACCCCTATCTAGGGACTTGGCTCCTCGGGGAGGAGCAGCTGACCTCGTCGTGGGCCTGCCACGCTTTCCCCCGCATATACATGATATGCGGCAAAAATTCCAAGCATTTCAAAAAAAGCTATTTTTTTCAAAACACTTCTTCTTTAAAAGGAAATTTCGGATGAACGTTTTCCTCAGTTAGCAAAGGTCATTCGTGATCAGGATGATATATGTGAATCATTTGAAGAATATGCAGCTGCTATGGACCTATAAATTGGAAAATACAATGAAAGGTTCACTGATTTTGAAAATCATGACATCACACTCAAATCAGCATTTCAGCCTCGCCTAGCTGATATCACCAAGGCACCTAAAGAACTACAAATGGAATTGATTGAGTTCTCAGTAGGTGACATTTTAAAGTCATTGTTTGATGCTAAGAAAGATCCAATTGAAATACGGAAAAATGCAGTAGAATACCTACACCTTCAGCAACATGCCTGAAAAATACTTTCTGGCTTTTCAACCACTTATTGCTACAAATCTACATTCTCCTACCTAACCCAGATCAAACACCTTAAGGTCACAAATGACTGATGCCCATCTAGAGGATCAACTGAAACTGTAGACCCCCATCCTGCAACCAAACAGTAAATGCTTTCCAACAGAAAGCAGACACAACAAAGTCATTAAAAGGTAATTAACTTTAAAATTAACAAATAGTTTCCATTTTTTTCTTTTCCTTACTTTTTTTAATTTCAGCATATTATGTTTAGGTTACATGTGTCATTTTTTGAAATTATTAAGTACACAGTAGTTAGATTTTAAAAAAATAATGTACATTTTTAAATATGTCTAATTGAAGTTTCCTAAATGTGGCTTTATTTGATTATAGCTAAATTAATGAGACTTTCCAACATGAAAAGATTCCCCACCCCTGCTATGGACTAAGACCTACACTATGTGCATTCTTTCTTTCATCTCTGAATCTCCCACATCAGCTTATATGATGCCTGTGGTAATGATAATCGCTAACATGTTACAGGAGGAAACCAGGATGCTAAGATGAGAGAAACTATACTTTCAAATACAAAATAACTCAGATAAGTGTGGGGGGAATTCTTCCCTGCTCCCCATCACCTGCACCTGGCAAGATGCAAGCCAACACACCTGGACAGACACTCACTGCAAGGCACATCCCTACCCTAAGCCTCTGCCCCCCCATTCCAAGGGGTTGCTATGAGTGTTAAGTGAGAAAATGCCTTTACAGTATCAACACACACTCTATTAGTGCTCCATCACAATCCTAATTTCACTATTGTTGCATCTCTAGAATAACAGCAACAAAAGTCATGATAAATAAGTAGCAATTTAATTTAGTGAAAAACAAATCTATTTTTCACTTCCCTTTTATGCATCAGTCTTGTTTATCCTCCTTTCAGTTCTGGCTGTTACAGCCTAAGTGGGGGTGTGTTTATAGGATTCTAATTAATTTTTTAAAATATACAAAGCAGCCAAAATTATAATTGGCAACATAAACACTGAGAAGATGGCAGCTTCACTGAATTCTTTTCTTATGATAAGAGATCAGGACAGGAGAATCATGTTTTTGCCGAGCCTGGCTTGAATTGCACGGCCTCTATTGACATTCATTCCAGAAACTTGAGTCCTTGCAGTAGTCAGTCAGAACAACTTCAGAATCCTTTATGAAGTTCTCACAGAAATTAGAACTATTGGTTAGACAGACCACTGTATGATTCATGTTCCTGTTGGTTTACAGCTTACATCCCTAAGAAAAGACTCTCTGACCTTTGGTGGAATCCCTTGAAATGGAAGTTGTTCTAACTACAAAATGTGTGCAGCAAAACTGGAAGGTAAAAAACTGTTTTACCTTGCCTTCTACTAGGAGGAGGTACATGCATGTGAGAACTCTCTATGGCCAGAGAGTAAAAGGTGAAGTCATAACAGGTGTAGAGCTCATGCGGTCACCATGCTGATCACAATATGTCTAGAATACTACATTCAGTTCTGAGTATTGCGTCTGTTTTAGCATACACATCTACGAGAGCTCATCCAGTGAAGAGTTACTAGAATATTGGGGGGGGGGGATCAAAATCATGTTTTAGGAGGAACATTGAAAGTGAAACTAATTAACACAAAGAAAATGGTCTGGGAACTTGTTCATCTTTAGAATATCTCAAGAACTGTTATGGCAAAAGCAATGTGTTTGTTCTAGGTGCACCCAGGTGTAGGTTTAGGGCAAGTAGGTAGAACTACGGGGGAAGAAATTTGTCTCAGTCTAAGGAGGATATTTTCTATCTTACAATTGCTCAAGAATGGATAGGGCTGATTCAAGAAGTGAGTCCCTCCAATAGAGGTGTTTAAATATATACAGTTTACAGATGTATACGCTTGAAGTTGCAGAGATTCACACACCTCTTAAAGATAGAATCCTTAAGTTCTCTTCTATTTCTTAACTTCTGTGAGTCTACAAAACCCACTCACTGCTTTTCCATCTCCAACCTAGGGGTGAAGTTTTGTTGTTCAATATGTTACAGAAGTATTTGCTTGGCTAATTTTAAGGATATAGATACAGACAAATGATATTTTAACCAATAGATAAATGTCAAAATATGCATGACTAAGAGGATAGCTGAGGACTTCTGCATCTTGGGGAACTGACATTGTTAGCTCAGAGGCCATCCATGACCTGTGGAAATGATAAGCTGCCTCTAACATGTCTTCAATTCTCTCAGACTTTTCTTTCCATGACCTCCTCTGTCTCTGGTTCCTGGGCCCAAACCCTCACTGCTTTGGACCTCTCAAAGCCTGGATATCAAACTTGGCAAAGCTTTGCTTCCCTCCAGAGAAATCCACTGTCCCACAAAGAATTAGTGATCAATGTAGACTTTACTAAAGATGGGAAGGAGATGGAAGTAAGGAGAACTTTCCTTTTCTCCAGAAGTCCTACTCTAGCCACCCCTCCATGGGCTGTCACTGCTCCACCCAGTCACCAGGTACCTCCTTTCTACTTTCTCCTTGATTTTCCCCCCAAATTTCCAACTTTTCTCTATATGTTGTGCAAAATAACTTTCCCCTGCTGGGTAACTGACTGTAGCTAATTCCTAGGGCAATGTAGAGTAGACAGTCTGGGCTGGGGACTGGACCCACCTTCTGTTCTACTTTTCAAAACACTTGTAAAAGCATTATTTCTGAATAAAGACAATTTTCTACTTATCAGAAAGTCTCATGAATAAGGAAGTTGGTCTCCTGCTCCATATTAGTGTGTGGGTAAATGTCTGTGTGTGTATGTGCGTCAGGAAGGTTTACCAAGATTCTTAATGAAGTGTGAAACTGTTTGCAAAAGATCAAGGGAGGACATTATTAACTGATCCTGAACTGGCAGCTACTGAGATGTGAAGAGATTTATTTCGTAGGTAAGCAATAATCTCTTAATAAAATTGTGAATAATGCGTGGGAGAATTGGGCAGGCGGCAGATAAATGAAAGGAGAGTAAAATTAAAATGTCAAAGGTGCATTGAAATGAAATGAAACCAGAGTGGAGGTGGGAGGACTCAGAGAAGAATGAAGATGTACAGACCCAGGGTTTTCAAGAAGGAAACAAATCTGAAACTCCAAAGTGAAGATGCTGCACTCGCCACCCAGGAAACAGACTGTGCTTCTTGCCTTTGGGGAAAACTTTAACAAACTGAAGAATCCAGAGCAGACACCCAGATGGTATCTGAGTGCCTGAGATCTGGGGCTGAGGGCACAAAGATTGAAGTCAAGACAGGTTACTATGAAAGGAGTAGCAAGAATCGGGGTAGGAACACCCATGACAACACTTTGTATCTCTGCACACACAGAGCCATTTCCTCATTGGTCCTGAGAGGTGGAAAAGTCAAGGGTCAATGTCCACATTTTAAGTAGACAGAGACTGACAGACAGAGACTGAGGCTTGGGAGGCCGAGTGACTTGCTGAAAGCCAACCTGCCAGCTACCCAGACCAGACAAGATCCTGCAGCTCCTGATTCCACACCTATGGTGTTTTCTCTTCACCATAGGTGCTTAACTCTATCAGCTGTGGATCCTCTTCGAAGGACTAGAATGCTCCTCTTTTTTTCCCTTTATGTATTTTCAAGTTGAAACTTCAATTCTAAAATCCAGCTCTATGACTTATACTCTGAGTGAGTGACTTTACCTCTTTGAGCCTGTTTCCCCATCTATAAAATGAGAATAAATAGTAACTATCCCATAGGGTTGTGCAGATAAGGCAAAATACAGTAGACCAAAAGTCTTTGTTAATAAAGCACATTGAATGTGTGGGTGACGATATCATTGGCACAAGGCAAGGATCACTAGCACACACGGGACAGTCATATAGACAGCGGGAAGAGGCACCCTGGCCTCATGTTGCACCAGAAAGAGAATTGAGTGTCACCATGTATGACACAGCTTGGTGCTGAGCCAGTAGAATTTTATTCCTGTGAAGCAAGTACCGAAGAGAAAGTAGCCAGGCAAGACACAGACAAGATTTGCCAAGAGAGAGGATGAGACGCAGAGAGAAGTAAAATCATCACCTAAGCCCGCAGCCAGTCTCCTGGGAAAACATTATGATAATGGGATCACAGAAGGCAGGAGCTCTAAGGAACCTCAGAATAAAAGGTTGAAGTTTGAATATCTAGCCCTCTCTACAGGCTGAGACAGTGAAGACATACACAAGTGTCCCTCTAGAGGCAAGTGAGGATGGAGTGTCAGCTTTGTCATTGGCCAGGCAGGTGCCCAATGTTCCGCCATATGCAGGATTCACCATTAAAAGCAAGATTGGATAAGATGGCTTAGAGGCTTAGCTGTAGATCGAATGTGTCTCGAATCTGATGAAGTGATCAGGGTGGGAACACTGGGGCCCAGGTGGGGTGCAGGCGCTGCCAGGCTGTGCTCAGAGTCTGAGAACACATTGAGAGAGGGACGCAGGGCACATGCACCAGCAGGACCTCTGTGCACGTGGCCCCAAATCAGAGTTTTACCCTACTGGTGTCACTCTGACCAGTGGGTCCCCATACTACTCCTCCCTCACAGACAAATGTGCATGATACTAGCGAAGGTGGCGGGGGAAGAAGCATCCATCGTTCTAGGACCTCCCGGAGACTGTTGCGCTATTATAGAGGACACCCTGGAAGCATCGTCAGGACTTTCCTCCTCTTTGCTACCAGTCAAGAATAAGAAAAGAAAAAAGAAGGGCTCGTACATCAATTGACCCTCAGGAATCACTTAGTCCTTTTGTCCCCATTGGGGAAATGGGGAGAGTGGTAGGAGCTGGCCTTGCTGTGTGGCTTGAGCAAGTTGGAACATGCAATGCACAAGTAAGCCTGGAAGCACCCAGACAGCATTAGCTGTTAGTGTCACTACTGTAAACGTGGTTTACTTCACCAACTAACGTTGACTGGTGCACAGTGGCTGCCTAGAGACGATTCTGAAGCCCCTCCGGGCTCTACAGGAGAAAGCACCCTGCCACGTTCTCAGCTCATGGGCTGGGGCGGGGAGGGGCTGCCACCTTGCATGTCCTTACCCAAGCTCCAAAGCCCCAGTGTTTCTTATCAGTGAAAAAATTGAGGTTAGAAGTAGGGAGTGATTCCTAAAGTCCAACACAAAATTATTTTATTATGGAAATAAAATTCATACCTCTCTTCTAGTCCAGATGCCTAAATTTGCTCTTGCTCCCCCAAGCTTCTCAGCCAACAGGGCAACTGGTGGACAATGGGAGCAGGAAGAACAAGTCCACTGGATTCCAAAGTTTCATTCCAGAAGAGGAGGAATTACTCTGTTCAGATTTGGATAATAATCCCAAAAACCACAATCCTGAATGCCGTAATCCCAAATGCTGAAAGATCAAAATCCCTAACAGCTCAATCTCTAACATCTAATTGAATCCCCAAACCGTAATGACAGATTTGCAATTAGATGAGATCAAGGATTCTAAAAGTAAATTTTAAGGTGTTAGTAAAGTTTGTTTCTTTCATTCAGCCCAATGCATTTGGTGAGAAAGTTATGTAAGTGGATTGGCCATATGATACGGCAACTATAAAAACTTCAGTTTAAAAATTCATCATTTGTCTGCACTGGCATTCCTTTTAGCCGATGAAATTCTAGGAGCTTTCAATAAATTAAAGCCACAGTTGCTGAAGAAGCCAGTGAAGTTACTGACTGGCTTGAAAATAATTATGTGCATGGTAGGATAAGGAGACACTTGTGTCATGGTGTTGCTAGTTGATCACAAGTAGTGTTTCTACCGAATTTGTGGTCTGTATATGAGCGCACACTGAATGGATTTCCATAAACCCCAGATAAGCATGCCACAGAAGATGGGAAAATTTAATAGGAAGTGCTCATGTCGGTGTATCATAGAAGAATTTCAAAAAGAGCAGCATGTAGAGAATGAATGCGAATGTATTCTGTGAGGACATCCATGCCCTAAAAGAAAAAAAAAAAGCAACTATTCATCCCGTTGCAAGACTTCAAAATATAGTTAATGATGGTGAAAGTCGACCAGCTCTTACAGACTGCATCCGTGCAATTGTCCGTAATCCAGCCCTGTAATAAATACACTTTTTCACGTCGAACTTTCTGTTTTAGCTATTGTCTCAGGATTTTTCTTTCTCTTCATTTTATTTAGTTGTTTAAGCTTTATTTATTAGTTTTATTTTAAGTTGTCAGCATTATTTCTCACAATTTCTTACGATCTATGCTGTGTATTTCATATTCACATCATTTCCAACACTGGAGGTATCACTATGTAAAGACTTTTTTAGAGAGTTCTAATCTGTGTTATGCATTTTTTACGTAATTGACTCCACAAAAGAGCATTATCACAATGTCGGCTTTGCATGTGATTGTGCATGTATGTAAAATGCTGAAACTGTCTTCGTAAGTAAGGAGATGTCCTTTTTGAGTATCTGCATTTGTGAAAGATAAAATTTCTCAAGATCTCAGCTCTTTAGGTGGCTGCATGTGCAATGGTGACCCATCGAGGTTTTTGATCTCTTCAGGAGAAATTCTGTCGTGGTATTCCAGATGGCCACAGTTGTATAGGCTATTTCTTTACGAATATGGTTCTCTGCTCATAACTGTTACACCCTTGCGACTGCAGTTAGTATACCTGAGTGTTTATGCTTGCAAAAATATGTATGTTATTATTTCCTATTTTATTGTGTAAAGTGGCCTATAAAGTGTTCGGTCCTGTTGTTTCTCAAATAAACCCCTTTTTTAAAATGTAAATAAATATCTTCTAAGGAATTTGTGATAATTTTTTTCAGAAGTATGTTTTTGGGATTTTGATCTTTCATGATTTCAACATGTGGGATTATATCTTTGGGGATTATGATCAGCTCCCCTCTGGTCAAGTGTAGGCTCCTGCTCCAGCTGATTTCTGCAAATTTTCCAAAGACCACCAGAAAATGTTGCGGTACTGTGGAAGATACCTTGGAATTATTCATGCCTTCTTATCATATGGACTTCCTGACAAATGGTTTGTTTGCTCTGTGGTTTGAGAACATTTGATTTCGCTGCAGGGGTTCTTGTGTATCTCAGAAGTACGGAGCAACTCTGATCAGCCGAAAATGAATATGCCAATTCCATCGTGTTCTTTCCATCGTGTTCTTTGGTGCTGGAGAGAGCACCAGGCACTTACGAAACCTTCAGCTCATTTAAGCCTTATCTCGTCAAACCCCCTGGAGGTGAATATTTTTTCTTCCTTTAAGGAAATTAAGGCTTGGAGAAGTCACAAATCGTGCCTAAGGTCATATACAGCCTCAGGTATCAAATACAGATTTGTCCATCTCCAAAGACTGAATTCTTTCTATTGGAAGAAAACAGACTCCTTTTTGAGAAAAGAATAAGGTGCTAGAGGAATGAGTTACTGAACACCTACAGTGTGCTGGCCCCCAGCAAGCACTTAACGTATGTTGTTTCATTTGGTGTTCAGAGCAATCCTATTCCTGCCGGGCTCCTTGATCCCCAAGTTAGAGGTGAAGTAACAGAGTCTAAAGAGTCTAAAAGAGGTCAAACGTCTTGCATGAGGTGGCACCAGCTGCAAGTGTTGGAGTCGGGACTTCAACCCAGGTCTCCTGACTCTAAATAACCTTGTTCTCTTCACTGCATGACATTGCACAGAAGAAACTTCAAACATGCAATTTGTCTACAGGAGAATATGTCACTTGGGGCTTGGTTATTCCTTACGCACCTCCTCTGGAGAACTAGCTGTTCACTTTTTTGTCAGCTTAGTGCTTTGTTTTGTTTTTAAATCTACAAAGACTCTTTCGACTTGACTTTAGGATGAGCACAGGGGGCTGCTCTGCTTTTAAGTGTAGTTTGAATGAGACTGTCAACCAGATTTTCCTGCATTCCCCTATTCATGACGTGACATGTTACCCAAGCTCTGCAACCTCTCACTCCCGAGGGATGAGAAATAGCAGGACCTGAAGCTTCCTAATTGGGAAGTCTGAGGAGGCTGACCCTGTGAGATCACGTGCTGCAATGCATGCCTGTAGTCCCCACACAATTACCAGCAGCACTTCCCTTCACTGCCCAAAGGGTCCTCCTTGAGATGATAAATTATACAGTTATCCTAACTACCATCCCAATTCTGCAAGCTGGAAGCCTTCTGATGCCTGGGTCTTCAACATCCCCTTCAATTATGTAAGTGGCCTCATACCTCTCCAATAAATTATTTTTTACTTAAGTTAATCAAGTCTGTGGTTTGCTTGCAATAATAACAAACATTTGAATTATGACCCACAAAATGACTTTTTGTGGATGAGTCCTTTAATAATCAGATAGCTAGGGATTTTTACCAAAGCCTCCTTTCCCTACAATTCCCATGCTTGCTCAAAGGGCTTGTGGACAGGTGTCCATAGCAGAATGGGCAGAGGTTATTCTTGAAAGCATGGCTTCCCCTCACCTGAGCTGACCAGGTCTCTGCCATTGCTCAGTGAGCACTGTTGTCGCCAAAGCAGCAACTAGCCCTGAGGCCTTTGATGGCGCCATTCTGTGAGAGCGTCAGCCAGCCTAGCCGAGGCAGACTGATCAAAATGAATTTCATTAATTTGGATGAGGCAGGAATTTGTCCTCACAGGAACTGACACTTATTCTAGATTTGAATTTGCTTTCCCAGTCTCTGATGCTTACCCAGCCTATGGCCCTACTGAATGCCTTAAGCTCTACTCTGGTATCTTACACCAGGGAACAGTTGCCACTGCAATGAGATTAGACAATAGAAGGATGCCCATGGTATTCTATACCCAAAAGCAAGCCCATGGCCGCCTGAAGGGGTGGGGACCTATTAATGGCTCAGCTTGGAAATCAGCATGGAGATAACATTTTTTAAGTGTGAGGATGATCTTGCATATGTAGTGTATACTCTGAACCAGCAACTGATGTTTGGTGCCATTTCTCTCAGTGCCAGAATAGAGGGAGGTGTAAACTAAAGAACAAAACTGGAGATGATGTAGTTCTGATTTTTCTAAGAACCTGCTTATAAACTCTCAGCTTCCCATTTCTGCAATTATGGGCTCCATTGTTTTGGAAGTTTCCATACTTGTATCAGGCAAGATCTCAAGAGGAACAGATAGCATGTGCAGATTAGGGTACTGTAAGTAGAGTTTGCCTATTGGAGGACTACTACAAAATTGTAGGCAGAATGTAGTGGAACCATAAGGGATAGTGAAGGAACCCAGGGCCAGCAGCACTCGGGCTTTTGTCATCTCCAAACCCAAGAGAGCAAGATAGATTTAGATATTGGGAGAAAGAACTCCATAGAATCAGCTGTTTTGAGAGGAGATATGACCCTCTGTTGAGAGACACAGCCAGCCAGTGGCAATCCAAGAGGGCTAGAACCAGAGGAGTAAACACCCTGGCTACACTATCATCCTCTCTCACACCACTTTCAAGGGACTCCCATGGACCAAACTCAGCAGGGAGCCAGAGGCCACCAGACCTTTGATTATAATCCATTAGGGCTGAGAAGAGTGGAGAAAAGCAATGTATATCTAGAGAGGCAAACAGGAGATATCCAGCCCAGCACCCAAAGAAAGAATGCAGAAAACTATTATAATTAATCACTGGACACAAACCAATATATTTTTAAAAGTCAATTGTATTTTTACATACAAATAATGAGCAATAAGAAATTAATTAAATTTTATATATCTCTGTATAACTAAAAAACTTCAAATATATAAAAATGAATCTAATGAAAGATGTTCAAGACCTCTGCAAACAATATTATAAAACATTATTGAGGGAAATTAAAGAAGACCCAAATAAATGTCAGAATATATTACATTTGTGCCCTGAGAAAGTTAATATTGTTAGAATTCAACATTGTGTTATCCATAATTAATTTACAGGTTTGATGCTATCCTAACTAGAATTCCAAATTTCTTTATGGAAATTTCAAGCTGATTCTCAAATTTATATGAAAATGCAAAAAGCTAAAAAAAAAAGAAAAAAAGAAAAAAAAAACAAGTCAATCTTAAAGGATAAGAAAGTTGGATGATTTATGTTAACCAATATAAATGCTTCTTATAAGGCTGCATTAATTAAGACAGGTGGCATTGGTGCAAGGGCAGACAAATGTACCAGTGAACCAGAATAAAGTCCAGAAATAGAGCCAGTCAGGTAAGGACAGTTTATTT
This sequence comes from Lepilemur ruficaudatus, assembly GCA_963574885.1. Classification (NCBI taxonomy): domain Eukaryota; kingdom Metazoa; phylum Chordata; class Mammalia; order Primates; family Lepilemuridae; genus Lepilemur; species Lepilemur ruficaudatus. The sequence goes on along the minus strand of CAUYRT010091290.1, from coordinate 29,867 downwards.
ATGGCAAAGGTGACACTACAGAGTAGCGAGTAATGGGCAATCTTGAATAAATAGTGCTGTGTTAACTAAAATTCATATGGAAAAAATATGTTTTGACCCTTATTGTATCCCCTACAAAAAATCAGTCCATGAAGTTTTTGGACCTAGATGTAAAAGCTTAAAAAATAGCACTTCTAATTAACTCAAAATAGATTATAGACTTAAATGTGAAATGTGAAGTTATGAAACTTCTAGAAGAGGCCATGGGGAAAATCTGCATGACCTTGTGTTTGGCAATGAGTTTTTATTTTTTTATTTTTATTATTTTTTTTTTGCAGATGCATATTCTGCTCACATACAGTTTTTAGATACAGCCCCAAAAATTGTTGTAAAATTGAAAAATTAACTTTATTATAGAAGAAAAATTGTTAAGTTGGAATTAATTAAAATTAGAAACTTTTACCCAATGAAATACAATGCTAAGAGATTGAGAAGAAAAGCTACATACTGAGATAAAATATTGAAAATCACATATCTGATAAAAGATTTAAATGCAGAATATGCAAAGAAGTCTTGAAACTTAGCAATAGGAAGACAAACAACCCAATTTAAAACAGGCAAAAGATCTGAACAGACACCTCACCACAGAAGCTACACAGATGGAAGATGGAAAATAAGCATATGAAAAGATGCTCGACATTAATCATCATTACAGATATGCAAATTAGAACTACCATGAGCTATCATTTCCTATCTATTAGAATGGCTAAAATTTTTTTAAAAAAACAAACAAACAAACAAATTTTGGGGAGGATGTAGGGCAACAAGAACTCTCTTTCATTGCCCGTGGCAATGCAAAATGGTATGGCCACCTTGGAGGACATTTTGGTGGTTTTTATAAAACTAAAGCTAGATTTACCATGTGACCCAGTCACTGCACTCCTAGGTATTTACCCAGTGGATGTGAAAACTTGTGCTCACATAAAAACCTGTACATAAGTGTTTATAGAAGTTTTATTTATAATCCATAAAAATTGGAAGCCATGCAGAAGTCCTTTAATCGGTGAATGGGTAAACGAACTGTGGTATATCCACACTGTTGGAAGCTATTCAGCTATCAGCAGGAATGAACTATTAAAAAGCACTTGATTAACACTCTTGAAAATTGTGAAAGCCACCAAACCAGGTAAAGTCTGAGAAATTGTCACAGCCCAGAGGTGTTTAAGGAGACAAGATGACTAAATGTAATGTGGCATCCCGGATGGGATCCTGAACAAAAAAGGATATTGGATAAACCTAAGAACATCCCAATACAATATGGATTTGAATAACTGTACATCAGTGTTGGTTCATTTATGGTGGTAAATGTACTGTAGTAATTAATGTAAGATGCTAATCATAGGGGAAACTGGGTGAAGGGTAGATAGGAACTTTCTGCATTATCTTTACAACTTGTCAGGAAATCTAAAACTATTCTAAAATAAAAATGTATTTAAATATAAAAAACAAAGCTTCTAAAGGATAATGTAAAATGTATATGATCTTGGGATAGCAACACTTTCTTAACCAGAATCCCTAAAAAAAAGATTGCTAAGAGTTGGACTACATTAAAATTTGGAACTTCTGTTCATCAGAAGACACCATTAAATGAGTCAAATAGAAAGCCACAGAGTGGGAACAAACTGTCTTTAATAAATATTATCTACAAAGAATTTATATATAGGATAATACACACACAAACATATACTTCTATAAATCAATAAAAGTCAGACAACTCATTTGGACAAATAAAAAGCAAAGCACTCAACAGGCATAGTCAATGAACATGAAAATATGCTCAATATCATTAGTCATCAGGAAAATACAAATTAAACCCACTGACATACCAATACTTCTGACCAGAATGGCTAAAATTAGAAAGATTGAAAATACCTAGAATGTGTAGCACTGGAATTCAATGCTCAGTTAGTGGGTGTGAAAATTGATGTAGCCATTTTTGGAAAACCGTTAGGCAGTATCCACTAAAGCTAGACATAAACATACCTATGGCTTAGCAATTCCACTCCTAAGTCTATATGCAGCAAGTGCACACAAAAGCCTACACACACAAAACACATAAAAAGTGTTTGTAGCAGTAATTCCCGGACTAGGGTGAGGCCAGTGAGGCGCCTAGGGTGCAAGATTTAAGGAGGTTGTCATTCTCAGGGTCATACAAGTGCATTGCGCATGGCCTTGAGAGTGAGTGCTTCCTTAAATTTTGTGCTCTCTCATTGCTTCACTTGGCTCACATTAGTCCTGACCCCAGTAGCAGTATGTTTGATACCAGCTGTGAAGCAGACACTGTTAGTGCCCCTAAGGTCACCTGCTTAACTGCTGCAGTGGCTACTACTAATGGCTTATACCTGCTACCTTCTCAGAGCACTGCTCTGGGAGATTGGAACTGCCATTGCTGAAGGTTTCTAAGACGAGCCCCATACTCCCCACTCTGGGTGGTCTGGAGCCAGGACTGACTACTGTAGATTGCAAAAGCTCCACTCTCTTGCCTTAAGGCAGGACAGATTGTGTGGTGCAATTCATGTTTCAGACTATAGGATCAGGCTAGGGCTAGACTTTACCTGAACCCACATTCATCCTTGGCTTCTCTCCCAGCACCAGAACTTTCCCAATCCTGCTTCCCTTACCTCCTTATTGGTTTCTTCTAACAGCACTTCCCTAATGAATCATTTGTACAAGATTTCATGTCTCAGGCTCTGCTTCTAGGAAATGTGACTCATGGCAAGCCCCAAACTAGAAGTCATTCAAATGTCTATCATAGGAAAATAGACCAACATGTCATGATACATCAATACAATGGAAAGAAATGGGAATGAATGAATCGCTGCCATATACAACTGGATAATGAAGCTCACAGTCGTGTTATTTAGGGAAGAAACTAGGCATAGTAGGCAGATACCACATTATTACCTAACACAAAATTCGTAAAGCAACATAACTGACCTATGGCATGAGAAGCAAGGACTGTGCTTACCTTTGGGGAGGAATAAGGGTACAGCAGGGTGTGGTCTAAGAGGAGTTTATGGGATTCCAGAATTGTCGTATTTCTTAATTTTAGTAGAGGATAGAGGGGTGTGTGTAGAATTTAGGTAACAGTTCAGTCCAAACTCAATGGAGAGAAAAAAATTTATAAAGCTTTTGTAAAATGGAAGACAGATAATCTCCTACTTACAACGTTTTGACTCATGATTTTTCAACTTTATGATGGTGCAAAAGTGATATGCATTGAGTAGAAACTGTACTTCAGATTTGATCTTTGCCCAGGCCAGCAATGTGTAGTATGTTACTGTCTCGTGATGCTGGGTGGCAGCAGTGGCCCCAGCCAGCCACAAGATTGTGATGGTAAATGAAGAATACTCTACAGTGTACTGTGTTGCCAGTGTTTCTAGATACTGTGCTTTGTGTTTTTGCATCCCATTGTGTCTACAAAATGCCAATCTGTGTCCCCTGCTTCTGGTGAGAAGAAGAAAAGAAGGACAATACCCTTGAGATGAAACTCAAGATAATTGCCCAGCATAAAGGCAGCAAGCCAGCAATGGCCATCGCACGTGAGTTAGGACTTTCACAGTCTGCGACCTGGACCATCTTAAAGGATAAGAAATGAATCAGGGATGCAGTAAAATTGTTGGCATCAGTTAAATCCACCATCATCACAAAGAAAAGAGCTGGGCCTATTGATGACATAAAATAATTACCTGTCATGTGGTTGGAAGATCAGTTACAGAAGTGCATACCACTTCACCTACAATGATCCAGAGTAAGGCAAAAAGTCTTTTCAAGAAACTAAAAGGAGATGCCAGCGATCCTTCATATACGGAAATGTTGATAGCAAGTCATGGGTGGTTCCAACACTTTCATAATGTGAAGGTCAGTGGTGAGACAAGTGTCAATGCTGACGGTGCCTAAGCTTTTAGGAAAGAGCTGCACAGAATAATAGTGTATGAGAAATATTTGCCAGAACAAATATTTAATGTCAATGAATGATCTTGTTCTGAAAGCGTATGCCAGAGCTTACGTACGTTTATCAAGAGTCCAAGCAATGCCAGGATTCAAGGCGTTCAAAGAGCATGTGATACCACTTTGGGATGGAAGTGTTGCAGGGTTCAAGTGAAAGCCTTTCCTAATCTACCACTCAGAGAACCCTAGAACATTCCAGAATGAGAGCAAGCATATACTTCCATTTATTACCTCTATAACAAGAAAGCCTGGATGACATCATCATTGTCCAAAGACTGATTTTTGAATTGTTTTATTCTATAGGCAAGAGAATATTGTAGGCAAAACAACATCTCACTCAAGATTCTTCTGATCTTAGACAATGCTCCAGGGCATCTGCAGCTTACTAGGGACATGCATCCTGATATACAGGTTGTGTATTTGCCACCAAACACAACCACACTAATTCAACCATTGTACCAAGGCACAATAGCTACATTTGAAGCACTACATGTTTACACCAAACATCTGTGCAGACTGTTGAAGCAACTGGCTGAATGCTCGAGAGTTTTGGAAAGGTTCAACGATTCTAAATGCCATCCAGAATGCAGCTGCAGTGTGGAAAGTTACACAGCAGTACATCAATGGTATTTGGAAGAAAATTTTGAAGACATATGTGAACACACTTAAAGGCTTAACGAAGATCCTGCTGTTGATGAAATAGTAAATAACAAGACATTAGTGCTCAAAAAACAGCTAGAATTGGACGCTGATGAAGAGGATATGCATGAGCTTGTTGTCATTGGGATTGTGGAGCTTTCCAACAGGAATTGATCCACCTGGAGGAAAAAAGAAGTAGAGAAGTTGAGACAGAGGAAGAAGAATTATATCTGAAACACCAAGAAAGTACACAGCAAAGGAACTGGCGGAGGCATTTGCTCCCATCAGCTGTGGCCTGCAGATGTTAGGAGAAAGGGAGGTCAATTTGGAGAGCTTCACAAGAGCTCACAGGCAGATACAGGATGCTCTTGCTTGCTATAGAGAAATAGATAGTGAAAAGAAGAAACAAACCGTATAGTCAAAACTTGATATCTTCCTGAAGAACACTACGCCTGCTAAACCATCAGCACATGTCAATTCCCTGGTGCCTTCTACCAGTGATTCTTGAGCCCCATCAGAAGAGAAAGAAATTGATGACTCTGTCACTGTAGCATCCCTGCCATCCAGCAGTTAATTTTAGTTCAATGCTTCAAACATTCTTCAGGCCCCTTGTACTTTCAGCTATGTGCGTTAATGTCGAGTACCCATAAATCCATTCTGTTTCTTTACTTTCGGTATGGTAGTTAATAAATTACATGATTGTACCCCCTAAATCTAATAAAATAGGCTTGGGTTAGATGATTTTGCCCAACTGTAGGATAATTTAAATGTTCTGGCACTCTTAAGGTAGGCTAGGCTAAGCTGTGATGTTCAGTAGGCTTATGATATTTTTAACTTACGATACTTCCAAGTTACTATGGGTTTATTGGAAACTGGCCTCATTGTTAGCCGAGGAACATCCGCATTACTCAGTGTCTCAGGGTGATCCTCTCATTACTCCTTGTCCTTTACCTTGGCAGCCTGCTGACATGGAGCAGGTGGAGCAGAGTCCGAGTCCTGAATGTTTCTAGTTCAGAGGCTTGGCCTGATCCTTCATTTTCAAAGATTTATAACTCAATTGACGAGCTCAGCTTTCCAGATTACCTAACTAAAATTCCAAGTTCAATAAACTTCACACACCAGGGGACTCCATTCTGCTTAGAAGGATTCTAGAAATAACAGTGTCACTGCAAAGAAAATAGTGGCCAAAAAGACCAAAACAAAAAATGTTTGAGCCATATTAAAAAAGAAAAGTCTGATCATCCAAAGCTATAAAATTTCATTCTCCTTTGAAGGGAAAATGTCAGATGCCTAGCAGAGAATGGGAGCAGAAGAATGCTTGACATTTTTCAGTACTTTTAAATCACTATAATTCTATTTCAATATTGTAATTAATATGAGTCCTGGTCTCCCACCTTTCCTGTGTAATATTCTGCAGCTGGAAGAGCATGACCTTTAGACTTAGACAGAGTGGAGTTTGGTCCTGGCAGCACTATTTGCCAGCTGCAGCAGCAAACATGTCACCTAGCCTCTCTAACCCTTAAGCTTTCTCATCAGAACAATGAACATAATGACAGCCCTAGCTTGAGGGCTGGGAGGAGGAAGGAGTGACTTAGGAGAAAGAACCTGGGGCTTCGTGAAAGTTCAAGAAATGGCAGTTTCTTCTCATTCCCTGTAGGCAGTGAGGGTCTTTGTTAGCATACTCTAAATCCCTTGTGAAAGGACTCACTGATGTATTTGCTCATTCATTCAACAAATATATAGTGAATTTCTACTCTATGCCAGACACATTCCTAGGCCCTGGGCACAAATGGGCAAATAAAACAAAGTCCCTGATGCCAGGGAGCTCACATTGTCCTGGGAGACACACAGACAGACACAGACACATGCACAGAAAATGTAGCAGGTGGCGACAGGTGCATTGAGTAAAACGAACAGGCTCAGGACAGAGACAAACACAGGTGGTGGAGGAAGGTCCCTCTGAGGCGCTCATTAAAGCAGAGACCTGAGCCAGGTGAGGGAGCAAGACCTGTGAAAGATGAGGAAGGAGCATCCTGTACAAAGTAACTCAGTTATCCTCAGCTTTCAAGGGGAGTTTTCTCCCATCGTTCCAAATGGAAGGAAGAAAGTGACTCATTTGATGGTCAAACAAAACCCCCAAATACAAAGGCAGCTCCTAAATATTTTGCCCAGGGTCAGGAGAAGCCCCTCTGTTCTCACCTGGAGGTTGTGTGAGACCCTTTTGCTGCCTCCTTCACCCTGGTGGCCATGCTTAAGAAGGGTCTCTCTGTGTTCAGTAGGAAGAGCACAGCGGGAGACACCAACACGCCACTTGGTTGCCTCAGTGTCCCCCTGGGGGTGATTCTTGATCCACAGAACCTTTTAAAATGACCCCTGAGTAGACAATCTTTGTAAAGAGATTGTCTACTCAGGGAGAGCAGTAAAGGCTTGGGGTTGGGCGCAGGCAAGGCTTGGCTTCCATACCAGCTTCGCCACTTCCCAGATGCATGGTCTTAGATGAGTCATTTAGCTTCTCTGAGCCTTAGTTTTCAAATTTATAAAACGGGGTTTATAACATGTGCCTCATAAAGGTCGATTTTTGTTTTATTGGTTTTATTATTCCTACTTTTTGTTGAATGCCTAGCCGGCTGTGCTAAGTACTGAAAATAGTACCTGCCCTTATGGAATATTTTAATAGAAGAATGCAGACAATAAAAAACAAATTCAAATTTTAAAAAACAGGATAATGTCATAGAAATTATCTCTATCCCATAGTGGGATAGAGTGAGTGGGAAGAGGCTAATTAAACACATGTAGAGGCTTTGGGGTGAGCTTATCTGAAAAGGAAACGTTTGAGCCGCTCCTGAGTGGTGACTAGGAACAGTCACAGGGAAGTCATGGGGTGAAGTGAGAAGGAGAGACTTGTAGACAGAAGAAGAAGGAGTTTTCAAGGCTCAGCTCCCTGTTCCTTGGAGGGATAGCCAGGCACCAGGACGGAGGATTTACAGGTGCTGTTAAACCATTTGGATTTAAATCTAAAAACAATGGTAAACCTTAGGAGGATCCTAATTAGTGGAGCGTTATGATCTCATTTTGTGTTAAAATTCACACTGCTTCATGAGGATTCATTAAAAGGAGACAAGAGTAGAAACGGGAGAGATTTTTAAGATGGCCAGCTGCAGATGACTTTGGGAGTTGGTTTGGAATAGAGTCAAAAAGATGGGCTGATGGTTTGGATTTAGAGTCTGGAGAAAGGGGGAAAGAAAGTGTAATGATATTTATGCTTTCGGCTTAAGCAACAGGATGAATTATGTTCTTGAGAGAATGATATATAACAATGTGTATGGCCTGTCTATAGCGCCTAGCTGTGTTACTGAATATTTGGGGGGTTGTGACAGAGACCAAATTCAAGATGACTTAAGCATAAAAGCAGTATTGTCTCACACAGTGGGAAATTAGGGGTTATACTGGTTGTATGCATAAGTGGATCCAGGACTTCCAAAGACAATGGCAGGCACTGTCTCTCTGGCTACTTCATGTGATAACCTGGCTCTTTCCATCTCAAGGGAAAAATGGCAGCTGATATACCCTGTCTAAAGCCATACAACTGCAATCTGAATGGAAGAGAAATGCTCTCTTTCCCAGGGTCCAAATGCTAGATACTACAGAGTGACTAGGCTCCCTTGGGTCAGGTGTCCTCCTGGGGACCACTTTCTGACTGCTGCCCAGGAGAGGAGCATGGTAATTAGCCTAACGTCAACCAGCAGTCCCGGGCTCACTCTTGTGTGTTTCTCTATAATTCCTCTCCATCCTAGTTGCACCTGCCACTTCTCCCATCGAGCAGTGTATCTGTATTCCTTCCCTTAAACCTGGGATGCCCCTACGACTTACTCTGATCCATAGAATGCAGTGAAAATGACTTTCAGTCCTAGGCTTTCAGAGCTCTTTTATCTTCATTTTCCTGTTGTTGGAAGCAGGCTGCCATGTATAGAAGGTTGAGATAAACTGCTGAATGATGAGACCACACATGACACAGATGCCTAGATAGCTCCAGCTGTTCCAGGGTCTTTGCTGAGACCACAGACATTTAAGTGAAGCCTTGTTGAATATTCCAGCATCAGCCAAGCACCCAGCTAATTGCAGCCACATAGGACTGGTCACAGAATCCATGGAGTCCAAGGCACGATGAAAATATGGAGCCCCTTGTTCAAAAAGCAGAAAAAAGTACCATTAAATGTGTTAAAATATAAAGGTTATTCTCTTTAGTTCATGGTTTCTCTCTCAACTTGGGGCATTTTTTTATTTGCTATTTAATGTAGTTCTAAATAAAGAAAATTAAAAGGTTAAATTATTAGCATGAATATCTTCAACTTGGGCAATTACAGTTTTAAGTACAAACATCAAAGCATTTAACTCATATGCAGAATCACCAAAATTTTACAATTTGTATTTTGTGGCTCATCCTTGGTGAGTGTCTCCAGATGACCAGAAGAAAAGCTGGGGAGGAGGAAGAGCGGGTCTTCCCAGGCACAGAGCAGACCAAAGGAGTCCTTCCTCGGGACATCCATAGCGCAGGTGCAGACCCTCACAGGTGTCTCTGGGGTCTGTCCTGCAACCTAGGATCAGTCTTATGCTTAACAGCTGCTGGGCTCCTCCTCCCACAACTACTAGAAAGATGCGTGGGGCCAGGCTGAAGGTGGGAAAATCAAGCAGGCATTTTTCCATCCCATGGCCTGCCACCCCAACTGCGGCAGACAGGTGGTCCCCAAGAGTGTTGCAACCTCCAGGCCAGGGCACACTAGTCACCTGAATTAGGGGCAAGAGACTCACCAGTGCTGAATCACCCACCAAAAAGTGCTGTGGTGCTGCCAGCTGAGGGCAGGAGTGGCCACTACCATGACCCACCTCAAGATGCCAGGCAGCATGGATGACTGACTTGGACCCTCTCTACACTCTGTGCCCAAATCCCCTTCCCTTGGGGGAGCAGAGGGTGATGGCAGAACAGGAGCCTCTCCTGCTGACCCAGCCTGGTCACCATCCCAGTGAAGTGCGACACTGGTGGTGGGGCAGAGGCAAGGAGAGGGGGCACAGGTGGGGCCCAGACACCAAGATTCAGGGAGAAGGTGGCTGGAAACCAGCCTGGGGAGGGAGTGAGGAGCCAGGAGAGATACGGTGGGAAGTGAGCCACTTGTGAGCCTGTGTTCCAAGCCTTCTGTGAATACTCAGTTGTCCCATTATTTACAAAACACAAACTCAAAGGTAAATGTATTAGGAGTTTCAAGATAGCTATGACAATGTATTAAACCTCAATTGTGAGGCCATTCTATGCACAGGTCTCTGTACTAATGCACTAGTCACTCACCCATGAAGCTGGCCCTGCAGCCACGTGAGTGATACCAGACAACAGCCCGGAAGAACCCAGCCAATACACAGAATCATGAACCAAGAATAATTTGTTGGTTGTTGTTTTAAGATTGAGCTTGGCGCACAGGTTACACAGGCCTACCTAAATTTCAGAGAGGCCAGTGATTGCTGTGTGCTTTCTACTCTCTCGAGCCCTTTTCCCCTTTATAAACAGGAGTGTCACGTGCAGTTACCTGGCCCTGTCTCATCATTGTACATTATGTGTTTGGGTGGAAGGTAATTGGTCTTTTTAGTGCTTAAACTCTGTATCAATGGGTGCTGCACCGGAATACTTATGTTCAAGGACTCACACCGCAGAAGTTTAATCTGCGCCTGGACCTCATTAGATGGTGAGATTTTGGACTCGGAGCCTCAGACTGATGCTACGATTGGATGAGACTTTGGGGATCTTGGGCGGGTCTGAGGGTATTTTGCACTCACGAGAGATGTAAATATCTATAGCTGGGGGTGACGTGTAGTAGAGGTCTACCAACATCTCTCGCACCCTTGCCTATGCATACTGCTCCTCCCAGCAAGACTCACCTCCCCTTGAATCTGAGCTGGCCTTGTGATTCATTTTGACCAACACAATGTGGTGGAAGTGGACACAGTGTGAGACCTTTCAGCCAGCCTCTGTGGAGCTCCCGGCAGGTGCAGCCATGGCACCACACCACGTAGAGCAGCAGGAGGCCAGGCTCAGCCCAGCCTGCCCACAGAGATGGGACGTGATAAATTATCCTTGTGTTGAGCAATGAAGTTTTGCTGTGTGTTAAGCACAGCAATTGATAACTGAAACACCTTGTACAGAATGAGAGTGGGGCTCTGTGATCAACAATCCTGGTGTGAACATGGAGATCGAGGAGGCAGAGTAGCGGACCTACAGAAAACAGACAAAATAGACGTGCTCTCACCACTACATTCCACCCCTTGGCTGCCCTGTGTGTTTGCTGTGCCCTGCTTTCCATAAGTTCTAGGAATATTCCTATCTTACAAAAAAGAAAACTATCCCATATATAAATGTAAAATGTACCCACTTCTTCCTCAAAGAGAGACAACCCCAAAATATTTTCAGTTATTATATCTAGTTCCAAATTCACATTTTCTGAGTAAACTCCTCTTAGTTCTCTTCAGGTATTTTTTTCATGATCTATCAACCTGAGAGATTAGGAATTATTTTAACTAGTCTTAGCACACCCAGCATATAGTAGTAGAGGGAAAACAAGAAAAGACTATGGTAAGGTTGTCTCCACCTTTGTGTAAAGGCAGAAGGGAAATGCTTGTGTTTGTACAGCCATCCTGTCAGGCAGTGTAGTCAGAATCCATTGTTTTAGCAGGACAGAGTTTCCTGATCAGTCAGCCCGGCCCATCCAGTTCTGCTCTTTGAAAAGCTTTCTTTTGTCCACTGTTTTCTGTCCCACATTTGAGACAGGCTCTAAGGATTTCCCTCCCCAGCTTGCAATCTCTTTGCAGCATATTCCCCTGGTCTCAGAGGCCTGGGGAATTGTGCGCTCACCAACTTGTGTTCACCAGAATTGACATTATTCCTGCCATACAAATCCCCTATAATCTCAGTCATCTGTTGCTTGATTCAGTTTCTGGAAACATCACTGGCTGGGCACCAAAGATAAGAGCTTTTTGAGTCAGAGTCCATGAATCTGGATACGCCCTTGAAGTTTTTGTTGCCTATTAAGGGATTGCAAAGCTCTGCCTATTTCTGTATTCCTCAGCCAAATGACTTCCATCTGGGTGGCTGGCTCAGTGGGAGGCAGAGCTCATCTGTCCCCTGCTCCACCTCCAGGCTGGAAATCGGAGTGTGCAGAGAGGACATTCTGGAGGAGTACGAGGGGTCGGGCTTCCCCAATTTTCCAACTCCTTCTGGGCCACGATCCTATTTCCAATTATATATCCTAACTTCACTAGCTTTATTGGGGTATGGAACTGGCCTTTTGCAAATTTACAGGCCTCATAAATTTGATTCTAAGTGATCTTGGACAGCTGCCCAGAAGCAGAAAATGTCTCTAAACAAAATGTCCACCAACTCTTTCCTTCTTTAGAAAGGATTGGCTTGGATGAAGGGTTGTCCCTCTACTGCAGTGCTATAGTGGAAGCCATATGAGGAGCAAAATACTTCCTGACACTCTGATGTTATCTACCATGGAAATACCTCCTCATACCCTGATGTCATCTACCAAGGAAGTACTTCCTAACCCCCTGATATTGTCTACCAAGGAAGTACTTCCTAACCCCCTGATACTGTCTACCATGGAAATACTTCTTCACATCCTGATATCATCTACCGAGTCCTCCAAGTGCCAGTCGCAGGAGGTTGAGTGTCTGAGGTTGTAGATACACATAGTAACAATTTAACTGACTGCTCTGCCACAGCTGCAGCAGAGGGATTGCCACCTTCCCAGATGCAACAGAGGACTCCTCATGCCCTAAACCCCACCTGGACCCAGGTAAGCCCATATTATAGAGCCTGCCATGTCCAAGCACTAAGTTCTCAGTTGAACAGAACTCTCTTAAAAGAAATCAACTAAATGTAAATTAGAAAGAAAGGAAGAAAGGAAGGGAGGGAGGGAGAGAGGGAAGAAAATATAGGCTTAAAACAGAAGGAAATACAAGACAGAAACTGGCTACAGGCACATCCAGATCTAGGGGCTTGGCTGACGCCATGGTTCTGTGTTTGTGACAGTGTTTCGCTTGCTTCCCTGTGTGCTGACTTCATCTCAACTGGGCTTTCTACAGTGGTAGCAGAAAAGACGCCTTCTGTGTATCCTATACCTGGATGTTCGCAGCTCGTGATCCCACAAAAAGAACATTGATTTCCCATAATCTATATCTCATTGTTCATAGAAAAGTTCTGATTTGTCTGCTTGCTTCCCGCACCTGGATTTTGTTTACTCCCCTAGGCTCAGAGAGGGCAGGAGCCGAGGATTCATGGCCAAAGTCAGGGGAGAACCAGTTTCCTTCGGAATTGGGAATCTGAGTGGAGAAAAGAAATAAACACAACCAGTGGCACCTAACATTTCTAGACCTCTGGGTCGACGTGTCTTTATGTTTTTAACCTGAGTTAACCCTGAGATTTCTCCAGCTGGAGAGGAAAAGGAGATCACTCAGTAAAGACTTTCAACCTCTTCCATGGCCAGGGACTTCCAACCATTTCTGGGAGCTTGGTGGGGGCAGAACTGCCTTCCTGCTCATACCCACAGGCCTCTCGATTGCTTTTCCTGCTGGGGTTTGGCTTCCTGATGTCTGGAACCCTAGTGCTGACACCTGCCGATGGCCAGTGGAGGACTAGCCTGAATGTTAGGCACAGCCACGGTGATCAACAAAGCCACTAAGTGTCCTCTGCTCAAGGACAGGGTATCCCTCAACCCCACTGTGCCCCCAGACCCTAAGGCACAGAGGCTTTGTGCTTCCAGTGTCTTAGAGAGTCTTGGGGCTATAGCACCCATACCCCAAACTCAGGCAGGAAGACACGGGGCCTGGGTGGGGGTCTACAGACCCCACCTGAAATCTGGCCGCTGTTCCTCTCCAATGCAGGACCTTTGCCCTAGAACCAAATGTGCCTTGAGGGTGCCTCTCCTTTTAAAACAAGCTCTTGCTCAGCTATTTCTCAGACTCTCAGGTCAACAGATCCCACGGGGACCCTCTGCTGGGCCTGCCTTCTCACCCTCTGATCTCATTTGATTATAAAATGAACGGAGTCTCTCCAGAGTTTATCTCCAAAAGAAACTATTGCCTGAAGTTGCTTTTAATCCCAGGGAGTTACTTGGTGGAGACTCTGTCTTTTCTTTTCAGAGCCTAGAACGTGTTCCAAAGGCAACAGTGATGTCAGTTCCTGGGAACCAGCCACGGTGAAGTCAGCAGCGGCCAGCCGAGCCCTTCCTCAGAGCCACTTCCAAACTTAATGGCCTTGAGGTTAGCTGGGAATAAAAATTGCTACTTTCTTAGAAATATTGTTTCCTAGTTTTATTTTTAAAAACCTACATGCGTGAGTGCTTGAAATATAAAAAATGTGCATTTGTGAAGAAGAAAGTTCGATTACCCAAAAGTTTAGTATTAACTGCTCTTAACATTCCAGTGGGTCTCTGACTTGAAGTGACTTGAAAACTACGCAAATTTCTGGGCAGGAAGTCAAGAGGAAGTGTGAGTCCAGGCATGAGGTGATCAGTTGCTGCCCACTTCATTAAGATTTTCTGCCTTCTTGTCAATGTTCATTTTGCCCTCATTTTGCCCTGTGCAGCTGAGCCGGGTGTTTATGGTTCGTCTCCAGCAGCACAGAGTGGAACTACCTCCACCCGTGGTCTCACGCTCTCCTGGGTGGGTTACTCGGGCTCTGGTGAGGAGGAGGGGGAGGGGAATGAATGCAGCTTGGTGCACCGCACTCACTTTGCAAGTTTCCTGAGTTTTAAAGGACAATGTATGTGAAAGCAACATATTCTTGATAGTAACTGTTAGAAGTAATTACAAAAAGTGTGTTTCCTCAGCAGCATTATAACTGTGGGGGATTTATTGATGCATGCATTCTTTGTATTTACTCTGGGACTCAATGTTTTCTCAGCTATAGGCAAGTCCTTGCCAGAGTGGTTAAAAGATACTTTTAATGTCCAGTCAAAAGAACAAGAACAGAAAAGGAGAATCCCAACTTGAGACAGGAGAGGAAAGGGGAGCCATATTAGCCAAAGAGATTAAGTCAACAAACATGCTATGGAGGTCAGGAATAAAGAGAGGACAGGGGAGCAAAGCCAGATGGCCTGGGAGCTGGAAGGAGCTGTTGGGCCGGCCAGTGGATGCAAGAGATTCTAGGGCAGGGGAGATTCTGGAAGGGTCAGATTCTCAAAGGGGCAGATTGTGGAAGGAGCAGATTCTGGAAGGGGCAGACTCTGGAAGGGGCAGATTCTGGAGCAGGGGCAGATTCTAATTAGCGGGGAATCACCGAAGAAATGGCAAAAGGCTCAGAGGGATCACAAATTGGACTTCTGTCAAAGTTCTTCAAAAGACACAAGAGAAGCTTGGAATTGGTTTCTAAAAATGACACTTTGTGGCTGGACTGGGCTTCTTTAAATGTGACTTCATGCCAGGGGCTGGCCCACGTGTGGACACAGATTATACTTGGATTGCAGCATAATTTATATATGATCTCTCTTTTCTACTAGATTACAAGATGCTGGAAAGTACAGCATAGCTTGTCTTGTTGATAATGTTCAGCGCAACCCTGCAGCAACGGAGGCTCCCAGCGTCACCGAATTCAGTTAGAATTAGAGGAGAGAGGAGGGCAACTGGAATCTATCAAGCACCCACAATAACCAAATGCTCCACACACAAAGTGGAGGGAAGCAGAGTTCAGGGGCACAAAGAGCCTTGCCCAGGGTTGTCATTTATGAGTGAGGGAGCCCATGTTCAAATTCAGATCTGTGCGACTGAGGTCCATGCTTCCGACATTCCACAGGGACTGAAAGAAAGCAGGTGTCCCGAGCTGGGAGGAGGGGAGAAGGTGCTAACTGTAGACCAATGAGTGCCTGCCCTGCTCTATGTAAAGTCCCCACTACGTCCCCACAGCCCCCAGAGTGCATGACCCACGACGGGTGCTAAATAAGATGTTGCATAAATCCGTGAATGAATAAATGAATGAGGTAAAGAATCAGAGACCAAAGGAAGATACGGAGAGTGGGAAAGGAGAGAAGAGATCGAGGCAGAGAAAGAGAAATAGGACAATAAGAGAACTGGGGAAGAGAAGGAGAGAGTAAAGTGAATGCAGAGAGTGTCAGAAGAGAGAAACACAACGCACAGGGAGGGAGGGGAGAGACAAAGGGCCTGGGAATACTGAGGAATATTGTCGGAAAGCAGAAATGGAGGGCGGGGACTTGAGAGAGACAGGCAGGAGAGAGGGAGGCTGAGGACCAGGCATGGCCACGGGACACGGGACGTGTGGTGGGGATGGGTGTCTCTTCCCTGGCTGGGGACAGTCAACCTGGCCCCGGGGGGGGTGGCGGTAGCAATGTGCTCACGTCTCAGAATCCACGTTTCTGTCTTGAAGGACCTGGCGCACAGATATGCTGGGGAAACGCGTGCGCACTAGATAAGGGGCATGAAAGCCCCCAGGGTAGTTGTAATGGTCTTCTGGCTCTTTCTTCAGAAACAATCGATGCGCTGAGGCATCAGTCTGTCCTCTGTGACCCACCTGAGTGTTCTCTGTCTCCTCCCACCCTCACACAATTGAGCCTTCAAATCCCATTTCCCAGGGTTTCACCTCCCACCTGCCCTTGCACTGCCCCGCGCTGCCTGGCTCCTGCCCGGTGCTCGCTCCTTCACTTTCAAAGGCTGGAAAAGCAGAGCATTTGGTGAATGCAAACAGTGGTTGCATCTGCAGCTGCAGCTGGAAGGCCATGGCCAAGGAAGATGTGGGACAGACCTGCATGTGATGGCAGAGAGCGAGCTTATGAAAGTGGTAGCAAGGTTCCCGCAAGTCTGAGTTCCTGCAGAGAAGGTGGCTGAGAGCAGCTGGGTGGCGTGGGTTGGCGATGCCAGTGCTGGGCACATTGCACTTGTGACAGTGTGATTGTCCTGGCTCTCTCATCTATGGTCACACACTTTCCAATCTATGGCATGAAGATATTCCATCTAGATGAACATCTAGGAAGGAGACAGAGTGGGGGGAAGGAAGGGCTGGAATAGAGACAGAAACCAGCTGTGTGGCTTCAGACAAGCTACTTACCTTCTGTGATCCTCAGCGCAGGGTAAAACAGGGAGACATAAATACTCACTGCCTCTTAGTATTGTTCTGAAATTAAATGAGCTGATGCACGGAGCTCACACAGAGCAGCGCTAAGCTGTAGGCAGTGCTCAGAATGTGTTACTACCACTGCTGCTACTGCTGTTATTGCTACTGCTACTACGAACACAGTTACTACTATTGCTGCCGCTAGTAGTACTGTTATTACCACTGCTGCTGCTACTGCCATTACTACTTTGACCACGGTAGTAACAGGGTGTCACATGGTGAGGAGGCTGAGTGTGCTTGCATGCTAGCTCAGAGCTCTTCCAGTCCCACTCCTGTGACAACGCATTAATCCATTAATCCATGAGTGGCTTAATCTACATGAGAAGAGCCCTCAAAACCCAATAACTGCTTAAAGTACCTACCTCTCCACACTGCCACATGAGTTTTGAAAGGGACAAGTATTCAAACCAAAGCAATTGAGGAGATGCGACGATGATGGGGATGAGGAGCACAGGTGCTACTCAGAGCATGCTGAGAAACGTCCTCCACGCAGGGACAGAGATGTGCAAGTGAATTGCACAGTGTCTCAGGATCAGGGCTGTGAGAGGCTTTGGGACAAGATGCTCTGTGAGCCAGAGGATGGAGCACCCAGCGCTGCTGGCAGCCCCAGTACCTCTGGGGCTCTGATATGGCCTTTGTCACCAGACCATCTTTTTGTGGCCTTCCCAAAGGACCACCAGGAAGCCAAGCCTTCCTGCCAGAGAGCAATCCCAACTGCTTACCTGCCTTCCTGACAGCGCCTCCACCCTCTCAGATGCCGAGGAGCATGTGTGCATCTGCTCAGTTTGCAGAGTCTAGTGCTTGAAAATGAAAGGAAATATGTCATTCCAGGCTGGTGACTCCTGTCGCTTAGAAGCTTCTGCATTACCTGGCCCCTGAGCGCCTGCCCCAGCCACAGCCCTGGCCCTGCAGTCTGTGGATTTTGCTGAGGGAAGCAGAGTCCAGGGGCCAAGGCTGGTCCGTCTCATTCCTTGGGTCTCACTGAATGTCACCCCTTCAGTAGCGTCTTTCCCAACCTCCTTAACTACGTGCATCGGCCCAGTTGTCCCCCTTACATCAAAACGTGGGCTACCTCCCCAGCATTTCCCTTCTATTTATGATGATGTGCTTATCTGTCTGTTACCTGCCTAGTTTCTTTCTGCACCAGACTCTAAGCTTCACCAGGTAGTCCCTTCCAGTAAGTGTGGCATCCACCATGCCCTACAGCATGCCTGGTGCATAGTAGGTGCTTAATAAATATCCATAGCAGAATGAACGCAGGATGGCTTTTAGAAAAAGAAAACAAAACCAAAAAAAAAAAAAATACAGTCTTCCATAGAACCAGTGTCTGAGCACTGGATGGGGCTTTCACGGTGGCATTTACTACTCACCCTGTTCTGAGGTCCCAACCACAAATCTGAACAAATGGTCACATCTTTCCTCTTGCACAGAGCTGAAGAGGTACACTTTGGGCGTCAGCTGCTTGTTTGGTTTATTTGGGAAGAGTTTGTTGAAAAGACATGTGCCCTAGGTATTCTGGGACTAGGGTCGCAGTTGTATCTGGTCTCTGGCTTTGCAGGTGGGCTGAGCAAAGCACTTCTGTCCTAGTGTCAGGCCTTCATGACGAGCCGGGTGAGATGGATTACACAGTACTTAGCACCTGTGCTTTTCAACCTCATTTTGTGTTCTACTGTTCCATGCTCTGTTTCCATTTCTGCTCACTTGTTCAAAGCTGAAACTTATTGTCTAACTTTGCTCATGAATGAATTAGTGTCATTACCATGGGTGATGACTCATCATAAAAGATGAGTCCAGTCCTCTTTTCTCTCTCTCTTGTCCCTGTGCCTACCCCCCGGGATGACGCAGCAAGAAGGCCTTCGCCAGATGCCAGCTCTCAGTCTTGGACTTCCCAGCATCCAGAACTGTGAGAAATAAATTTCTGCTCTTTATGAATTACCCAGTCTTTGGTATTCTGTCATAGCAGCACAAAGCAGACTATGACACCAGGTTAGCACAGCTAATAAGTGGCCAAACCGACACAGGATTCCTGTTCCACCTGATTCCAAAATACGCCTGAGCTAGGACTAAATGTTTCTGCTCTGGCTCCAATTCTAGTGTATCTCTCACCGTCTTGTTGTGTAAGATTAGGCCGGTTTCCTTCTTCCTCAGAATGGATGTATGATGGTTGTTAGAGTCAAAATAGGAAGTCATAGTGGAAAGCATACTGTAAACTGTGAACTGATGCGCTCATGAATGGTGTCATCAATGTTAGTTCATTATAGAAGCTCGTTAAAGCCTTGACATTGGACTTTCATGGGACAGGGGTAATAGCAATGATGGCGGTTGTCACGTTAATGCAACCCCAAAGCTACCCTTCTCCTTTTCTCCTTGCTTTCCTTTCCAGACCCCCCTACAGGTACCAGTGGCCATGTGGGCCACTGTGCCCAGTGGAATGTAGGAAGTCCTGGGTAGAACTCTTTAGGAGAGACTCAGCTGGCATGTCCTTCAGCCCTGCACTCACTCCTTTGCTCCTGCACCTTTTCCTCTTCTCCCTGGCTGGAATGTGGACATCAAGCCTGGAGATGCTGCAGCCTTCTTGACCCCATGAGGATAAAAGTCACAACACCAGACAGGGAGATGCTAGAGGCTGATCCCCTAGTGATGGCCAACACAAGAGTGCTGTGTGACTCAAATAAATCCTTTGGAGGTGAAACTCCTGTTACTTGGGTTGTGTTTTATTTGCCACTGAATGCATCTCTAATTGACAGCTGAGGATTAGATAGATGGTGACAGAAACAAGGTGGGTGAGGAGGGGAGGTAGGAAGGAAGAAAGAGAAAGTAGCTAAAGGAGCCATCTCATTTCATGCCATGTGCATACAGACCCCAGGAGAGGGTGGGTACTTGCCCAGTATGGGGTCTCATGCTCTGTATTCAAGTCCATCCATCCCTCCAGCTCATGTTTGGAAGGCGGTTCCAGAGACTGCCAAGTGCCTGTGACCCAGAGTGGACATTCATTTGCCATTCAGAAAGCAGGTCTTGAGCATGACTTTCTTCTAAATACACATTGCCATTACTAAGTGCTTCACATGCATAGCCTCAGGTAATCCTCCTCCTACTGCTGAGGTGATGAGTTCTATCCTAACTCCATTTTACAGATGAGAAAACTGAGAGCTAGAAAGGTAAAACCCATGCCCAAAATTTCTGACCTAAGACTCCAGCCCAGCTACTAACTCACAGTTCTGTGCTTTCATTCCTGTGCTATACTGTAAATCAAATGTCTGCCCCTCTCTGAAATCTAACTGGGGTGTACACACAAAATTGTTCAGTCTCTTCTTCGTGGTCACACACGTCTACCTAAATCTGTGCAGGATCAAAATGTAACTGTTAATATCAGGGACTTCCCCAGCAGGGCCGTGAGCATCTTCTCAGCCAGGGACCAGGCCTTACCCAGCTTCACACCCTGGTGCCTAATAAGTTTTCTGAATAAATATCAGTTGAAAAAAAAATGAGTTAACTAATTAAATAACAATGATTAGATTTGGCACAGCCAACCAGAGGGGCTGATAGAATAAAATGCAAGCTCCAGCCACAGGAAATAAGAACCTTCTACATGATTAGCATCTCTTCAACTTTTTGCACTTTTAATTATATAAGTTTTAATATTAATGAATTATTGATTTATTAATAACAAATTATTTTTACTGCTATACTATTTTATGTTCGTTTTTATGTGTGCCCCTCTTTTGTCCTATATCTGGAACCCATCCTAAGATTTCTAGGTGTGGTAAAATCTAGAAGCTTTTCTTTCGACACGGCCCACGAGGGCCCTGTCAAGTCTGGAATACATCTTCTCCCTTGTCAAGGGAGATAGGCTGAGGGAAAGAAATAATAATTATGTGCTGAGCCCAGCGAAGACTGCATATCTTATTAATAGCTGAGATAGATTGTGTACACCCTCAAAGCTGGGTCGATAAGGATTCGTCAAACTTTGTTACCAACATCTTAAAAAGCTGATGTGAGTCATGGAGAACGATTTTGCACAAGATTTGTCACCTTGATCTGCACGGGAAATGAATAACTAAATATAAAATGCCATTTTGCTGTGACTCATAGTTCTTTCAAGCTGACAGACGTTGTAAAGGGATATAATCTTCTCCCTATTTCTAAAACATGTAGTCGAGGGGTCTGCTTCTTAGTTTCTTCTCTACCTGAAGAAGGATCAGAGAGAATGCTTGTAAGTCCCCCACAAGGAATGGCTTTGTTGTTTCCACTTTTGGCAATGTTCACGTTGGAAAAAGGGGCCATAATCCATGGGCTTCGTTTCTAGGAAAATGACAAATCCAAAACATGATTATCCTCACCTTAGGATGCTGTAAATAGGTTGTTTCCTTCCTACGACATGCACAAATGATTACATTGGAAAATTAGAACCTGTTGCAATCCTTCCCCATCCACAAATGTCTCTCCTACGCGATTGTAGCAGATACAAATTATCTTCTATGGACCTAAGCATTTCTGATTGAACGTTTGCAAATTTCAAGGCATTCCTCAAGGTAACTCAGAAGGAGAGATATAGAACCATTAGCAATAGCTTAAAAGATGTTGAACCATTAGTTAAAAAAAAAAAAAAAAGGAAAGCTAAAGATTGTTCTTAGTTTGTGTATTCCCTGCAAAAAGTGAGCAAAATGTGCAGGCATCTTACTAAGACTCTGAGGCAGTTACATCCTGAACAGTTTCTAGTGAGGAAGGAACCTGTAGGTAGATATTTATGTCATGGTGTTCATGATATTGCACAGTGCAGTGGCTAACGGCCCAGGTTTTGTGTATGGACAAATCCTCATTAGAATCCTTGCTTTGCCGCTTACTAAGACAGTAGCCTTGGGCACTTAAATAGTCCAAGCCCTCGTGTGTGTGTGTTTCATTTGGAAAATGGACACCAAATAGTATCCCTGTAGGATTAAGTATTGAATGAGATCATTTAATCTGATTTAATACATGAAAATATCTAGTATTGCCAATGGAACCAGAAAAGCACTCTACAAGTCTTAGTTAACATTATTGCTACTAATACAAGACACAAATTATTTTACATAATGTGCTGGTTTACTGGTTAACTGCTAAAATAAAGTCTCTAAGTGACTTTAAACCTTTAAACTCTAAGTCAAACCTTTACTCATGACCTTACCCCTCCAGCTCACTTTGACTTCCATATACATGTTTTCTTAACCACACATTGCCCCTGTGAGGACTTCAGGAACCCAGTCCCTAAAGGTGCAGACAGTGGAATGAACCCTGCAAAGCTCATGGGTTGCCAGTTCCTGTTTTTAAATCCCTATCCCCTTGGCTTTTGCAACATAACTCTCCTGGCCAGATTTGCATCTCTGGGCATTCTTTGCCTTCCCCTCTCTGCACTCGTCTTTCTCCACCCATTCTCTACATGCTGGTGATTCACTGGAACCTTGGCCTTCCTCTTATCTAGATCCTCTTGCTAGATGATGGGACTTCTGTTAATGGAAAAAAAAATAAACAACAACAACAAAATAATTTAAAGAGGTTTATTCTGAGCAGAATGTGTGTGACTAGCCTGGAGCACATGTCTGTCCCTAAGAGGTCCTAAGAAAATGTGCCCACGGTGGCTGGGGTACAGTTTGGTTTTATACATTTATGGAGACAGGAATTACACATAAGATCTTAAATCATTATGTGATGGGTGTACATTGGCTTGGCCTGAAAAGACAGGGCATCTCAAAGGGGCAGGAGAGTAGGGCTTACAGGTTATAGGTAGGTTTAAAGATTCTCTGATTTGTAATTGGTTAAAGAAATGAAGCTCTGTCTGAAGGCTTGGAATGTTTTAATTTAAGATAAGGAAGTCTGTTAATCAGAGACAAGCCACCAGACATTTACCTTTGCTGAAACTCAGGTGATCTGTTAAGAAAATTGATGGCCTGCAGGTGTGGTTTAAGCTTTGTCTTGTATAGTCTTAGGCCTGTTAAGGATTTTTCATTTTATTGTTTCAAATGATACCTCCAAGAAGGGAGGGGTTCCTTCTCATGGCCAGCCACACAGCTTTAGGGTTATTTCAGGGATCCCCTTAGCCAAGAGGGGGTCCACTGGGTTAGCCAGGGGGCTTAAGATTTTATTTTAGTTCACACCTCTTTTGTGACTTTAAGTACCAGGGGCATGCAGATGAGTCCCTTGTCTGTACCTCCTGCCTGACCTCGCTCCTTAACTTCAGTCCCTAATAGATCCGCCTTCCTGATGGGCTACCCCATAAGCATCTTACATCCCATATGTCCCCACGTGACCCTTCATTCCCCACCCCCACCACCTATTCCATTGTCATCTAACTCAGGTAGGAGAAGTCACAGGAAGCCGGCACCCACGTCAGAAATCTGGGTGTCACCTGTATCCACTCCTCTCCTCCCCTGCGTGTGAGAGACTCTCATTAATCTTGTCCTCTGAATGTTTCTGTAATTCATCCTACCTCATGACTCCTGCTACAAGTATCAGACTCAGTATACCTACCTCCTAACCAGTCTTCTGGGCATCATTCCTGCACCCCTATCCAGCCTCCCATCACATACATTTTCTGCTCTGAAACCAGAATGATCTTTCTAAAATGCAAGTGTGGGGGTGAGTGGAAACTTCCCCTTTGCCCAGGAAGGTTTGCTAAAAGATCAATTCACAACAGAGAAGATTAATAAGAGAAAGAGATTTATTTACCATATACGGGGAGAATCACAGAGTGATTACCCAATATCCCAGTGGGGTCTAGAAATTTATATACCCTCATTTTAGAGGGGAGAGGGACATGATAAATGTAGGTAGTTCTGTTTAGGGTCAATAAATGGTTACTAGGGAGAATGAATAGATAGTTGAGAGAATCAATGGATGGGGGAACAGATTGACTTGTAAATGATTCTTTTTAGAAATTAAATTAACCTGAGAGACAGGTATTATATGTAAAATGATTCAGACCAGTTCTGGTTACATTCTTAATCTTCTTTTCTGCAATATGTTGAGATAACAGAGAGGGGAAGGGAAGTCCATTGTTCTTTTTGGCGGGTCTGTTTTTTAATGAAGAAAGAGAGAAAGCCCCTTGCAATGCCTGTTGATCTCTAAGGGTCTTTAATTCAAAATACTCATTATACCAAGGAGTCATATTTTCGGGTGAAATTTCCTGAGCCCCTTCGTAGGCTGATGGTATCAGTACCACTGCCCCTACTTTAAACCCCACGATAATGTCTCCGTGTCTAGAGCAGTGTGTCCTTTTTCAGGTGCTGCCAAAACCCGAGAGTGAAAATGCTCAGGGCAAAAATCATTCATAGTCAACATCTGCGGGGAACTCTGTAAAATAACTTAAAGAGGTTTATTCTGAGCCAAATACACGCAACCATGGCCGGGAGAGCCACGCCCAAGAAGCCTTGAGCAAGTGATCCTACCGTGATTGGGTTACAGTTTGGTTTCATACGTTTCAGGGAGACAGGAATTACACACAAAATCATAAATTAATACGTGGAAGGCGTACATTGGTCTGGACTGAAAAGGCAGGACATCTCAAAGCCGGGGATCACAGGTTATAGGTGGGTTTAAAAGTTCTTTGACTTGCAATTGGTTAAAGAAATGCAGCTTTGTCTACAGGCTTGGAAATGGTTTAAGCTAAGGAAGTCTGTCACTCAGAGACAAGCCACTGGACGTACATCAAGAATCAAGTGATCTGTGAAGTCGATTGATAACCTGCAAGTGTAGTTTAACCTTTGTCTTACGTGGCCTCAGGCTTGTTAAGGATTTAGTGTCTTGTTGTTACAAAGAATAACTCCATAAGGGACAGAGCATAACGAGGCCTGTCTGACCTCCCTTCTCCTCGTGGCTGGCAACTCAGTTTGGGGGTTTTTCTGGGGTCCCGTTGGCCAAGAGGGGTCCATTCAGGCACCTGGAGGGCTTAAGATTTTATTTTAGTTCACTAGAGGAGCCTGCTTAATTTTTTTTAACTCTAATATTTTCGAGCCTCATTAGGTCCTGTCCTTCAAAACTGGTGTTTTAGAAACCCAGGGTCTCCAGCGGGACGTACATGGCCTTCAGCATCAGGCCTGTCCGCCGTCTCTGCAGCCTCACGTCTTATCACCCCCAGCTTCACACTTGATGCTCCAAGAGAACGATCACCAGGAATGGCGAGTCCACCCCTTCCTTGGCCGGTTGGTCCGTGGCGGTGTCAGCCGGCACGCCGGGCACACGGCTCCCCTGCAGGAGGCCACAGAGAGCAGTGGTGAGTGGCGGACTCTTGAGCCGGACACATGAGGTCAAATCTGGACTAGCCATCTTGGGCCATTTAGTTAATCTCTCCAGTCTCCTCAGTTATAAAGTGGAGAGGATAACAATAAATCCTGCCTCCTAGGGTTGTCATAGGGTTAAGTGAGTTATATGTGAAGCACTTAGAACAGGATTAACACCTAATGACATCTATGCACGCTCAGTGGATAGCTACCACAAAAAAGGCAGGAAATGTGCATGTACAGTCAATACAGCCTGCCTGGAATTTCCTCTTACTGGCTTATGCACCCCCCACATTGATTGAATTCACCCCACACACCTAACCCCTGAAGGCTGTGATGGCCTTCTAGAGAGTTCAGCCTTCACGATGCCCTCGAGTCCCTTTCCCTGGAGTTTCCGTCCTTTACCCTGGCCCAGTCCTTGGGAGTCCGTGCTCACAGCCTGCTCAGCTGCCCTAGGCCACGTCACCCGCAAGTTCCCAGCTCCTCCTAAGAGGGGAGGCCAAGCCCCTCCCCATCTGGTTACACTTCCCCAGGATCACCCCCAGAACTGATGTTCAGCAAACCTACAGGCACTGCTTGTCAGCGAGGCAGTGGGGGGTGGACAGCTGCCCCATGGTCTCCAGCTGCTGTCACGCACAGCACAAACCCAGCTTTAAGACAAGCCACCACCTCCCAGATCGTGGCCCCTAAATCAATATTTTAAAACTTCAAAATATATTGGTGGGTGTTAAAGTCAATTTAATGGGTACTTCCAAGATTTTTTAAAATAAAGGAGTATAGAATGAAATAGAATGGAATGGAAGGAATGGAATAAATAGAATGGAATGGAATAGAATAGGAGTGCACTGGATGCAGTAAGGGGAGCATTGCTGTGTAATATATATAGTCCTGTTTTATACCTTTTATATGTGTGTCTGTCTGTGTATTCATACTGGGGCATGATGTAAAATATATTTTTTTACTGTAGGTCATGAGACAAGGTGTTTTAGAAAGCACTATCCCAAGCACTTACATAAAAAATGTTGGAGCCTTATTGACTGGAATTACTCATAGCTCTCTCTTTGCTCATTCTAAGATACGAAGCTCTTAGCAAAAAGGAAAAAACAAACAAAAACCCAAAAAACAAACAAATAAAAAGCCCTGACATGTTTCCTCATAAGAACACTTCAATGGCATCATCCTTAAGAACACAGAGCCACAACCTGAGGGTGGGACCAATCTGTCCTCGCAGAATGGAGCGGTGTGTGTTTTGGAGATGACTTGGCTACACAAGGCCAGGAGGCTTTGCCTCCAGAGAGGCTTTCAGTAACAGTGGCTGATACAGAAAAGACTTCCTGGGGATCGGAAAGTCTACTTTCCACAGGTGACATGTTCACATATCAGGGACTTGGAAAATATTTGAGGAATGAATTCACTTTCCCCTGCTCCCTCCCGATCCACCCACCCTCTACGCTTACAGACCAATGCACTCACATGCACTCTTATCCTTGCTTTCCTCAGCATTTTATTTTATTTTTTTCTAGGTCAATGGTTTTCATGGCATTTTCGGTGGCAGAACCTTGTGTTTCAAAGGAAATCTTTAACGAGACTCCAACATATAAAACAGATAAAAGCACTAAAAGGATTCTCAGGGCATTTAAATCTCCATTTTTTCGATGGGAAAAAATAGCTATAATAGTTTGGGCTTTTTTTTTTTTTAAAAATAGCCCCTGAAGCCTATCTTCAGAGATTGGTTTGAAAAATTAGCACTTGAGAAACTGCGGTCAGCCAGTTAGCATCGTCCTGAGTGGCGCTGAAGCCGCAGTGAGACAGCGCAGGAGCAGTGTTTGGCTGGAGCTGCGCAGCCCTCTGCTGTCATTACTCGCTGCGCTTCTGCCAGCCGCACAGCCTTAGACAAACCATTCAGCTTCTTTGGGGCTCTGTTTCCTCATTTATGAAGGGTTAGGCTGCAGCATCTTGGACTTCCTTTAGGCTCCATATGTCTATAGAACTGATATGGGCGTTGTTTTTAATACCAAAATGCTCATACTCATCAAAAAGCCATGGTTTGCAGTGAAGGATTTAATCACCCCTGCAGGTTTCTCCCAGTTGTTTGATTTTATGATCCACCTAAAGAGGCTTTACCTGTCTCTCAAGTAATTTTTACAGTCTGTAATACCCAAGTCACTGAGAAACTCATCTTACTGTGTCTCACTGAGTTCTCATAATACTGACAATAACCACAGTGATGTTTTTAACACTTGACGATCTACAAATGCTTACCTTCATTATTTCCTTTGATTTCCACAATAAGCCTACGTCTCCAGTTTACACCTGAGAAGGCAGGTGCAGAGAGGGAAGCTGATTTGCCAAAGTTACCAGGCAAGGAGGAGGCTGGAGCCCAGTCGGGCTTGCCAAGTGGGGGCCCATTGGGAAAGCCCCAATAGCAGGTCAGAGTCTCTGTTTTATTGGGTCAGCAGCCCAGATCTGGGAAAGAGACAAGTTACTCGATCAAAGTGGAGAGAGATTTAAATCAGGCAGACCAAAGGAGAGGCCCCTCCGGACACCAGAGAGATCCGGTGGCGGCTGCCCTGCGATGGAGGCTGCAGGGTAGGGGAAAGGGAACATTTCACTCTTATCTTTCTTTCAGGGAATACTGAACCCTGCAACTGAAACCTCTTTCTTTAGTTCATCCCTTGAAGAAGTGCAGGCCAGCTCCAAACTAAAGACCAGTCTCCGTCTGTGTGTAAAGTGCAGAGGGCAGAAAGAAGTCCCTTCTCCCCTCTTCTTTCTTCATAAAACCTTTCTCTCCAGGTTCTCTTTCCAACCGCCCGGTGGTTCTCATGAGTATTAAATGCATCAGAGCAGAGCGGCTCCCATTCCCTGCCTCAAGCTGGAAACTGGAACCCAAGAGGCACGAGAAGGTCTAGGTCAGTTTTCTGAAGCTGCCAGATCTGATGGGCTAAATTTTCATTCTATTTATTTTATGGATTTCAAAGGTTCATATTCATTTAACTGTGAAAATGGAACTATTTGCAAGTTCTTTGAAAGGACAAAAGCTGCTCTGTGGGCAGCAGAGTTTGGCCGAAGCCTGAGAAACCACTAAGGAGTAAAATAATGTTGACTTCTCAGGGTCCTCCATGGGGGTGGGATCTGACACACGGTGGTAGAGCTGAAGGCGTGAGAGACAGATATGTGTGTGGCCCATGACATGCTTGAAGCTGATGTATTGGCTTCATGCATTGTACGCCGTTCACAGCCATTCACACTTGCCTGGTACTGTTGCAACAGCGATGAATTTCAGCAGCCATGTCATCAGATATCTTCAATGTGTTAGATGTTGAAAATGCTCACTCTATAAGAAATTCAGAGACTCTTAGAGACTCCAGAGTGCACAAGGGTCTGAAAATACCTAAGCAACGGAGGAACAGGCAACATGATAAGGGAGCATTGCAACCATCCCAGGCACATTCAGGAAGTCTTCACAGATCAGAAAATATTTCAACTCAATCTTTAACGGAGGTCTTTGCCCAGTGGTTATGCAAAAGAGGATATTCTATGCAAAAGGAATGATAGTTCTCAGGGCAGAAGTATACCTGAGTCTGGCATGTTTTGTAAATCCAAGTGGTTCAATAATGTTGAGTCCTCCACTTGCAAGGGTTGGGGCATGCAGTGGGGTTCCTAAGACAGAGCAGGCTGAGGAGAGTGTCCACAGAGGGCTGTGGTCTGGCATGGGGTATCAGAGCCTAAGCAGAGCAAGGAGACCATCGCACAAGAGAGAGGATGATGGTGGTGAGGGGACCTAGGCATGATTGGGACATAGGTAGAGGGGTATATCAAATAAATAATGGTATTAAAGAAAATGGGAGCCAGGTTTCTCACTGTCAGAGAAGGCAATGACAACAATAGGAAAGAGAAGACCGGAATAAACTAGAATAAACCCTATGGTGATGGATTGGAATGGGAGATATTGCTGTGAATACAGAAAGAGAAAGAATGTTTTGGAGTGGCAGAACTAATATTAAAATAAAAAACACAGAATATTGACACATCTGGCAGCTGATTTCAGATGGAAAATTTCTATTGATTTATAAAAAGTTTGTTGACCCTTTCTTTTGTTGTGTCCAATTTATTGTTAAACCCATCAGTTAATTCTTTACATCAGATGTACTTTTTTGTTCTAGAATTTTCATTTGTTTCTTTTTTTGTAATTATTTATCTATTGAGATTCCATATCCATCAAATTATTATCACTACATTTTGCTTTAAGTACTTGAACATATTTACAAGAGCTGCTTTAAAATTCTTGTGTGCTAATCTGAGTCATCGCAGGATCATTTTTTATCAACCATTTTATTATAGGTTACATTTTCTTGCCTCTATGCTTGTCTATTAATTTTTATTGTATTCTAGATTCTGTGACGCTACATTGTTGAGAGTCTGGATTTTGTTGTTTTCCTTCGTAGAATGCTAAGTTTTGTTCTGGCAGGCAGTTAATTTACTGGCAGATTGATTCCTTTAAGGCTTGTCAGAATTTGCTAGCATGTTTCTAGAATTCCCCTTACTCTAGGACTAGAGCAGCACCACTCCTAAGATGTGGCCTTTCCAGGGTCTCAGTTGAGAGCTTCTCTCCACTCTGGATGATTGAAATGCCTGTTTTTCTCAGCACTGTGTACTATCAAAAATCTCTGTTCATTTCATAGCTCCCCAGAAGCTGTTTTTTCCAGGCC
This sequence comes from Lepilemur ruficaudatus, assembly GCA_963574885.1. Classification (NCBI taxonomy): domain Eukaryota; kingdom Metazoa; phylum Chordata; class Mammalia; order Primates; family Lepilemuridae; genus Lepilemur; species Lepilemur ruficaudatus. The sequence continues at coordinate 108 of CAUYRT010091290.1, read as the reverse complement.
TTGGGTAGTCTTGCCCTGCCCATATTTATTTTAATTTCATCGTATGCCTTAATGGGGATACACAAATTTCTAGAGTCCTTCTTTGATATAGCTCTGTCTTCTCTGTTA
>CAUYRT010091289.1:0-19471 GCA_963574885.1 Lepilemur ruficaudatus | reverse complement strand
TAGCCGGGCATGGTGGCGCATGCCTGTAGTCCCAGCTACTCGGGAGGCTGAGGCAGAAGGATTGCTTGAGCCCAGGAGTTTGAGGTTGCTGTGAGCTAGGCTGACGCCACGGCACTCTAGTCCAGGCAATAGAGCGAGACTCTCTCAAAAAAAAAAAAAAAAAATTAAACAAGAAAAGGAGCTCAGGGGATGAACTGAGGGCAGACAAACGGCCCCGGCTGGGCTGTCTCTCTCTCTTCACTCACACTTGAGAAATGTTCTCAAAACAGAAACAAAAACTCTGCTTCATTCCGTGTTCACAGCATTAAACACTCGCCATAGTGGGGAACAAGAGGGACATGAGCAAGCCTGGGCGCAGCGCAGCGCCGGGTGCGGACGCCTGGGGGGCCAGACACCCTCCTCACTCTCCAGGCCACGGTGAAGCCCGGGTTGCTTCCTTCGTCGCCCTCATTGCAAGCTTGTTGTTTACCTGCTCACTTATTTCGGGTGCATTTCCTATCTGGAAGCTGAGTAAGGTTCGTGAGGGCAGGGCCTGTGGCGGTTCTGAGAGCGGGCACAGAGCCCAGCACACAGTAGGCACTTCATGCTTGAGCAAGGATGAAGGATGAGCGAATAAATGAGCAAATGCATGAATGGCCAAAAGAGCCAGGGTGCAGCTGGTCACCAATGGATGCAGCCAGCCTCGGCCTAGCTCAGCTCACAGGTGGCACCAGGGCCAGGAGAGGTGTGGCCCCAGGAACTGGACTTTCCTTCTCTAGGCCTCAGTTTCCTCAACTGTAATATGGGGATTGTAGTACTATCCACCTCGTTAGCTTGTTTGGAAGATTAATGAAAATAATTCTTGTTAAACGTAGTGCTGTGTCTGGCACAATGGTGTCTCCAGTTACTATTCACGGAGCGGGGAGGGAGGAAGGCAAGAGGCACATATACCAGCTCCGCCAATCAAAGGAAAAAATTCCAAGACTCAGTTCCTAAGACCCAAGGAGATTCTCATTCCTTAGAAACTCCCAGCTGAGTGAGCTGGGGAGAGTACAAAGGTCTATACTAAGTGAGTTATAAAAACAAGTCTGAGCCAGGAATCGCTGAGCTGCACCACACACACACACACAATGCACACATGCACACATGTACACGTACACACATGCACATGTATGCCGGCACACACATGCATACACATGTCTACCTGAACACACATGCACACCTGTGCAGGCACACCTGTACATGCAGGCACACGTGCACACATATGTTTACACACGCACATGCACACAGGCATGCCCAGGCCTGGCCCAGGATTAACTCTGGCCTGCCCAGGGTGCTCAGCTTCTGACAGGATTTTGAGAAAGGCGAAAAGAGGGAGGTTTCCCGTTTCATTTCAATTCCTATCCTATCATAGTGCCCTTTAACTTTCCAAAGCACTTTTGAGTCATTTGATGCTCACAGCACCTCCTGGAGGGGTGACAAATGAGGAAACTGAGGCCCAAGAGAGGCATCGTATGTTACCTAGGATAACAGGGCCAATCTGGAGCTGGAAGCCATTTCTGCAGACCCCTGGCCCCTACTGTATCTGTGAGACCACCCAAGACGTCCAAAGTGCCAGGCAGACACTGCACTAACCCTAACCCTCATCCCAGAACCGCTACCCACAAAGGCTCCAGCTGAGCCCTCGGCAGACATCACTAATCAATGGGGCAGCTGCCAAATCCCTTCCAACCCAGGGCTCCAGGCAGACAGTACCAGTCAATCAGATTTGGCCCAAGAGATTAAAAGGATCCCTCAGCCTGGCTCTGGGCAGTGAGATCTGCCTGGAGTTCTCCCCACAGCTCAGCGCAGCGCCTGCACCTTGGCCAGCGTTTATAGTTACTGAATGAATGAATGAACAAGAGGACACCCAGCTTTTGCCAGATGCTCGGGCAGAGACCTCAGGTGTGAGAGATCACATCTGTGCTCTACACACGTTCCACTGACAAGTAAGAATTCATCCAAAAGACCGGGGAATGGGAGTGGTGGAGCCTCCATTACTCCCCTGCTGCCCAGAGCCCTGGCACTTCTCCTTCCTTGCTCTGTGCCTCAGTTTCTTCATCCATGAAATGGGGATTATAACCGAACCTGCCTCAAAGGTTGGCGTGGGAATTCAGGGAGACTTGGCCCAGTGCTTTATAAGAAGCCAAGCTGTTGTCAGTCTTTCTCGTTACACTGAAGGTCCTTGAAGCCAGGGGACACAATGGCTTTCCGGGCGCCGGGCCTGTTGCTCAGGACCACACTGGGCAAACATAGACATTGGTGGGTCATTAACCTCCACCTGGGCTGGTGACAGGCTGCAGGTCCTGCAGGGTAGGGGAGGCTGCCCCAGTCCTGGGACACCAGCCTTCCTCCCCAGTGCCCCCCTCTATAAAGCAGCACCTGCCTCCAAATGCCACTGCTCCTCTGCCTCAGAGAGGGCTCAACAATGACCTCTGCAGTCAGCCATGCCCTGCCACCTTCCCTGACGCTGCCCAAAGCCCTGGGGCTCAGTATCAACCCCCACCATGTCCCCAGCCACAGAGACAACACCCTGAGGTGGCTAGAGGCTGCACAGGGAGGTGGGACGTGTGGGTTCCGGCGCAGCTCTGGACTGGTGCTCTGAACACATGCCTCCTGCCCTCTGGACCGAAGTTTACCCATCTGGAAGTTGGGGGTGGGTGTAGCCTGGTCCCTAGAGCCCTTCTTACTCTAACGATGTCTTCTGCATATTTACGTGCATTGATTCACTTATTCCACAGGTATTTACTTATATGAGTGCCTACTGTATACCAGGCCCTTTGCTGGCACCTTGCTGTTCTCTCTGCTGGAAAGCCCCTCCCCCTTCTTGCTCTCCAGGTCATACCTTCCTATAGGAAGCCTTCTGGGACAAGTCCTGGGATCCTTCTCCCACCCTCCTCCGGCCCTGTCCTCCTAATCACAGACTTATCACTCCGTATTGTCTCGTCTGTTTAACCTGTCTGCTTCCCCAGAATCATGGCCTTCTGAAGGCAGAATCAGGTCTCACTCCCTGACCCGTTCCCAGGGACTCCAGAGGAGAGTTCTGGAAATATCCTTCAGACAAACGAACAAGTGAGAGGATGCATGAATCCCAAATTTCCCTCCCCCTCCCCACAATGCAACACCCCCAGCTAAGGTTTTTGCCTTTGCACCCTCTTCTCCACCAACCCCTGGGAGCCAATGAGGCAAATCCCACAGCTGGCCTGGAGCCCTCCTAACCACGCCACCTACCCCCAAGTCTGGGTGACCAGAAGGTGTCCACAGGCGTATGTGCACTTGTGAGGTATTAGCTGCTCTGATGTGGGGCTGACACCACCTGGGCTTTGACAAGCACCCAGGTCCCCGGCAGTTCCAGGCCCTGCTTCGTGCTGTCCCAGTAGACACTCGGTAAATATTGAGGCATTAATTAACTTCCTCCAGGGAGCAGTGACTCAGAGTCAGATGTAATCTCCTCAGCCCCTGGGGAAAGGTGAGCGCCTCAACCTTTCTCAGGTGCCCAGACAAATAAGGCCAGCCCCTCGTCCAGTGAGCCTTGTCTCGCTTGGAGCTGTCCCCCTTCATGGGGTGCAGATCCGAGGACCCCCTCTGCCCCGACACGTGTGCACACAGATACTCATACACACGTGCACACCCTCGCTGCCCTGGACCATCCTGTGCATGCATCCCAACAGAAGGCTGGTGTGTGGCTCACCCATTCTGTAAACATTTGTGAATTCCTACTGTATGCCCCCCAAGCCACACCACTCCCGGGGCACCAAATAGTTCAGCTGCTCCTTTGCCTCCTTCAGGAAAGGTTTTCTTACAGCAGCTGTGCAGCTCCCTCTCCCAGGCCACCCCAAACAAGATCAAGGGTTTTTATTAAGCTAGACAACTGCTTAGCCCTCCCCACCTGCCCACCTCTTGGTTCTCAAGAAAGAGAGGAAGACCACGCGTGGACCCCGACAAGAAGGCGCAGAGAAGGGGCCACTCGGATGAGGCTGACCATTCTCTGCTGGCCCCAGGGAGTGAAAGGGCCTTGGCGGACCTCAAAACTCACCTTGTGGCAGAGGCTGCCACCCAGGGGGACTTGGAGGGGCCTGGCTGCCTGTGCCCCAGCTTGTGGCTGGGATCCACTTCCATCCCTACCCGGATTCTCCATCTGAGCCCCCAGAGTGGTGTTCTGGAGCATAGCTCCAAGAAATGCTGTGTATGATGAGCTGAGCAGGGACGGACACTTGCTTCTTTGTGGGCTCCTGCAGGCCCGATCCCAGCCAGAGCCGTTGGCAGAAAAGTGCTGGGGCTGATCAAGTCAAGGTCACATTCACCATGAGCTGGGCCCTGAGAACTGGACTCCGCTTCCCTAACAGCAGAAGCTGATTCTGAGGAACCTGTAACAAGCTCTGGCCCTCGAAACAGACAGGTCTGGGTTCAAATCCTGACTCTAGCCCTTCCTGTTGTGTGACCTCAAGCAGAGCACACAAACTCTTAGTTTCCCCAGTAAATACTGGGTAAGGATAGAATGAAGGCCCAAAATCAGCGTTAATAATACATTCTGGGCCGGGCGCGGTGGCTCACGCCTGTAATCCTAGCACTCAGGGAGGCCAAGGCAGGTGGATCGTTTGAGCTCAAGAGTTGGAGATCAGCCTGAGCAAGAGCGAGACCCCGTCTCTACTAAAAATAGAAAGAAATTAGCCAAACAACTAAAAATATATAGAAAAATTTAGCAGGCATGGTGGCGCGTGCCTGTAGTCCCAGCTACTCGAGAGGCTGAGGCAGGAGGATCGCTTGAGCCCAGGAGTTGGAGGTTGCTGTGAGCTAGGCTGACGCCACGGCACTCTAGCCTGGGCAACAGAGTGAGACTCTGTCTCAAAAAAATAAGAATAATACATTCTGGACCTCTTGGCTTGCAACATGCCAGACACCGTGGGTCTCAGACTTGACTGTCACGTACTGAGTCCTCACAGCTGTGAAGCCGGATAAGAGCTCCCGGTTCCCTGCATGTGCTAGTGACGTCTCAAAGGTGAACTTCAAACATAAATAAGTGAAGCCTTTGTGGCACCAGGGAAATAAGGGGCAGCGCATTTTTAATCCTACAGGTATTATCACATGAGCAAGTTCCACAGTCCTGGATGTCCCTGCCACCAGATCACCAATAGAATGTAGGTAACATGTCCTTTCTCTGAAGTCTCTGAATTTCAATCCTGGCTTCTCTGGAGCAGCCAGAGAGAGCTGCTAGTGGTCACAGGGGCCCAGACCAGTTTGAGGTTGTTCGAAGATGGCATGGAAAGAACGTGGACCTCGACCCGGAGCCCTGGGATTCTGGGCAAGTCTCTCACACTGTCAGTGCCCAGGTTTCCTCATCTGAAAAATGGGATACACACCCCTTCACTTTGTTTCCACCTTTGACGCCTGGCACTAAGTAGCTGCTGAAAAATTGTTTAAGGAAACAAATCTTAGGAAATCTTAGTACTGAAGGGAGACCCAGAGACTGTAGGGCAGGTTGGTGGGTCTCACTCCCACTGAGGGACGAAGCTGGTGCTAGGGGCACTGGAAAGGAAGCCTAAGGAAAGAGGAGACTCAAAGATCCCCCAGGAGGAGGTGAAACAGCAGGAGGTCTGCTCATGGAGCCTCCCCCCCCAGATCCTGCCTAGCTCTGGGGGTCTCTGTGGACCCCTCGAGGGCCACTCACAGGCCCCTCCTCAAGCAAACCTCCTGACCACTTCAAGGAGCCCCCAGAGCTGTCCGTGCAGATGCCTGGAGCCCCTCGGAGCAGCGGTCAGCCCCCTCAGGCCTCCAGTCCAGATGGGGAGCCCCCAGGAATCGGGATCCTGTCCCTCGCTTCTGCCTTTGTCTCAGTCCCCAGCTAGAAGGAGGTGGCCCATGAGTGGTTCAGGATAAGAAGGAAAACGGTCTGAACAAAAGTTAAGTTGGGAGTTCCTCAGCCCTTAGTATCCACATCCTGTCTGGAGCTCACAGTCCCACCTGTGTGACCCCCACGTCACTCCACTCCCAGCCTCAGGCCCCTGTTCTGCTGCCCTTAGAGTGAGGCCAAAGGGCGGTTCTGCGAAGGGCCTGCCCCATAGTAGGTCCATAATAATAGTACCCATTGTCATTATTATTTATTAGGCACGAAAGGAAAGGTTACAGAACGGGCAATTAGGAAACTCAGCGTCAGGCTCTCAGGACGCCTTGGGGGCTCCGCTGGTTACGAGGTCCGCGCCTTTCTGGGGCATGTCTTGAACTTCCTCCGTCAAAGGAGATCAAAAATCACGATATTTTGGGTTTTCCCGTCAGGCAAATGGGGACAACAGCACTTCCGTGAGCATTCGCAGAGGTCCCTCGGCCCAAATGACAGGGGGTCAGGCCCGACATTCTCTGCGGTGGAGCGTACCCCCAACCTCTCTGCCTTGATGTCCCTCAGTGTCAAGCCGGCGGCCCCGCTAGCAGAGGCCTTGGCTCCCGCGGGTCACCAGGGGGCCGACAGGTGAAAAAGAGGAGGCGCCGCACGGCCGGGAGTGGGGCGCCGCGAGCACCTGCCGCAGGTGAGGCCCAGCCTTGCGGAAGGGGGAGGAGCCGTCGCCACAGCACTCAGGTGAGCCGACCCTCGGCTCCCAGGAGCTAAGCCGAGGGCAGCCGCGGGCTCTAATGTGGCTGCTACGAGGCGACCCATGTTGCAGACCGCGGCCCCGGCGGCTCCGAGTCCCGCGCGGCGCGGCGGCCCCAGGAGAACATTCGAGGCAGCGGCGGCGTTGGAGGCCCGGGGTCCGTTCGGTATTTGAATAGCACAAAGGAACCGCCTTGGTCTGATTGGCCAGCCGCATGGCCCTGGGGCGGGCAGCGCCTGTCACTCGGGAGGCTCTGAGCACTCCTATTGGGTCATCCAGTGTAGGGCGGGGTCCGGGCACCCAGCTAAATAGCTGGGGCCGGGGCCGGCCGAGGCTCATTGCTTTGGCGCCGTCTGGGGAGCGCGAGCCTGCGGGTGGCGCGCGGCGCATGGTGGCGGCGCCTCTCGGAGCGCAGCCGACCCGCTGACCCGGGCTCGGTTCCCCCTGCCTGGCGCGCCCAGGCGCCCGGCTGGAGAAAGAAACAGCAGCAGCACTAGCAGCAGCAGCGGCGGCTGCTTGGCCGCCGCCGTCTCCGCGGGAGCATGGAGTGCGCCCTGGACGCCCAGAGCCTGATCAGCATCTCCCTGCGCAAGATCCACAGCTCCCGGACCCAGCGCGGCGGCATCAAGCTGCACAAGAACCTCCTGGTGTCCTACGTGCTCCGCAACGCGCGCCAGCTCTACCTGAGCGAGCGCTACGCTGAGCTCTACCGGCGCCAGCAGCAGCAGCAGCAGCAGCAGCAACAGCAGCAGCCGCCCCACAACCAGCACCAGCACCTCGCGTACGCGGCGCCGGGCATGCCGGCCAGCGCGGCTGACTTCGGCCCGCTCCAACTTGGCGGCGGCGGGGACGCGGAGGCGCGCGAGCCGGCCGCCCGGCACCAGCTGCACCAGCTCCACCAGCTCCACCAGCTGCACCTCCAGCAGCAGCTGCACCAGCACCAGCACCCGGCGCCCAGGGGCTGCGCGGCGGCGGCGGCCGGGGCGCCCGCGGGCGGCGCGGGGGCGCTCTCGGAGCTGCCCGGGTGCGCCGCGCTCCAGCCGCCGCACGGCGCGCCCCACCGCGGGCAGCCCTTGGAGCCGCTGCAGCCGGGTCCTGCGCCGCTGCCGCTGCCTCTGCCGCCGCCCGTGCCCGCTGCGCTCTGCCTGCGGGACCCTCGCGCCTCGGCTGCCTGCTCCGCGCCCTCCGCGCCCCCAGGGGCCACCCCTCCGGCCGCCGCCGCCTCCCCGGCACCCGCCTCCTCCCCTGGCTTCTACCGGGGCGCGTACCCGGCCCCCTCGGACTTCGGCGTGCACTGCAGCAGCCAGACCACCGTGCTGGACCTGGACACTCACGTGGTGACTACAGTGGAGAACGGCTACTTGCACCAGGACTGCTGTGCCTCCGCCCACTGCCCCTGCTGTGGCCAGGGTGCTCCGGGACCGGGCCTGGCGTCCACCACCGGCTGCAAGCGCAAGTATTATCCTGGCCAGGAGGAGGAAGACGAAGACGAGGAAGACGCGGGCGACCTGGGGGACGAGCCCCCCGGGGGCGCCCCGTTCGCCCCCTGCAAACGCGCCCGCTTCGAGGACTTCTGCCCGGACTCGTCCCCGGACGCGTCCAACATCTCAAACTTGATCTCCATCTTTGGCTCGGGCTTCTCCGGGCTGGTGAGCCGACAGCCGGACTCCTCGGAGCAGCCGCCGCCGCTCAACGGGCAGCTGTGCGCCAAGCAGGCGCTCGCCAGCCTCGGCGCCTGGACTCGAGCCATTGTCGCCTTCTAGGGACCCCCGAGGGCACAGGGACCCGGGGCTCCGCGGGGCTGGGGCCAGACAAAGACTTGGCCAAGGGGCGAGAGGAGGGAGCTAGCGGGCGCCAGGCCACTCGGGGCTGAGCTGGGGGCAAGCAGGGGGAGGCGGCTGATGTTTTATAAATTGTAAAATAAAAAAGAAATATAAAATCTTGGACTTTATTTTTGCAGAGAGAAAAAGCGCCTATTTAAGTATGCTTTGTGTTTCTCCTACTCTTTTTTTTCTTTTTATTGTAGTGATTGCAGTAGCGTTTAGCGAGGAGCCTGCCACGTGAGGGAGGGCTGCTGCCCGGAGGAGGTACCGGGCAGCCGGGGGCGAGGCAGGGCGCCCGGGCCGCCGGGGGCGCAGCGCAGGAGGGCGCGGGGCCCGGGACGCCGATTGCAATCAGTTGTCAGACCCGGGAAGCCCGACGTTCCGCTCTCCCGAGTCCCTCCGTGGGATGAGGAATGGGTCTTGTGAAATCTTGAGCAAAAACAAAGGCAAACTCTATCTCCGAAAGGGACGTTTGGGTCACATTTCCTCTCTGGGGGCGGACTCCAAAGTTCTCAAAATGAGAAGGCAGAAATGAAAACACTTCAACTTTTTTTTTCTTTTCTTCCCGGGGCGGGTGTCTTGAACCCCGCTTCTCCCCGCCCCTCTGGCTCCGTTCTCCCCTCCTCCATCCGTCTCCCGGACTCGCGGGTGGCGCCTGACACTCCGACACTCTCGGACACTGTTTGGGGAAGGGGTGGGGGGCGGGCACGGCGGACTACATTTCCCATCATGCCCAGCACTGCGGTCCTCACTAAACAAAAAAGGAAGTCGATTCCTTCACCTGGATGCCCGGCGGCCCCCGGGGAGGGAGGGGCCGGGACCGCAGACTGCGTTGGAGACTTTTCACTAAGTTCCTGGTCAGCTGTGGTGTTTGTGTGTGTGTGTGTGCTTCCAAATTGCACTGCCCTCGTCCAGCCTTTGGTTGCATTTCATGAAACCAGCATTGTTCGAGCCTGTGAAAACCCCGTCCTGTGTCTTAATCTCGATAGATTTTGTTTAATTTAAAGCCTTTTGTTGTAAAAAGGTGGGGTTCGTCGCAGCCCCTCTGGTACTCTGCCATCAGCACCATGTGGACTCCAAAACAAGTTGCCAACCTTCCTTTTCCGGCCCTTCTCCCTCATTTCCCTGTATTTTTGTGCATACTGAATTGTATATCACCGGGTAAACTGTTCAGATTATTTGTTTAAATTTATAATCTTAATAAAAAGTCGACTATAGAGGATGGTGGAGCCTTGTTTTTAGATCGGCCTGGGGGTGGCGGGGAGGAATAGAGGAAGGTGGAGAGAGACACCCCCCCAATGTAAACCTCAGCTCTCCGGGGCCTGGGTGGGCGGGAGTGCCCACATCCGCTGGGGTGAGGGGTAGGAGAGGGAAGGAGGGTCATGTTGGTTGCTGGGGGTCCTGTCCCCCATGGGAACCGGCCGCCCCAAGGGTCTCCAGCAGGAAGCTGAGCCAGCTTCCAGCACATTTCCTGCCCATCCAGGAGCGCAGGGCCTGGTCGGCGTCAAGTCTGAGCTCCCTGTGGCCGGGGAGAGCAGCTGGGGGAGGCCCGGGGGCTTCAGGGCCACCCACACTCCCTGCCCTGCGTCTCCACCCGCACGTCCGCACGTCTCGGGCTGCAACTTGGGGAAGTTTTTTTCCTTTTCTTTTTTCCTTTTTTTTTTTTTTTTAAGTTGAGTTTGTTATCACTGCTCGGTGCCACTTGGTGGTGTGCTGGCGGCGTCTCCCTCCCTCCTCGCGCTCCTCCCCTCTCCCTCTCCTCTCCCTCCCGCCCGCCTCTCTTCCCTCCCGGGTGGATGGAGGCAGGAAGGCTCCAGGCGCGCTCTCCCTCCTGACCACCTACGGAATGACCTCAGAGTGGGAGAATGTGCCAAGGCCCGGGGGAAGCTCGCGTTCTCCCCACTGGAACCAAATTCACATCTGCAGCCGCGACTCGGGCCCGGGGGCGCGCGGGGTGGTTCCAGCTTTGCAAAGAGGGGTTAGGAAAGAAAGAACGGGGAAAAAAAGAAAGCAAAGTAGCAGCTTGCTTGCTGTTCGTTTGATAGCGTCTCTCCCGATGTCTCCGTCTCTGGCTGCCTCCCCAAAGCTTCCTGGCTCTCGCTTAGCTCTCTCGCCCCGACACCCCCTCTCCCCGCGCGCCCCCCAGGCGCCTCGCAGGACGCCACGCGCCCCCCGGCCGGCCTTCGCGCCTCCTACAGCGGGAGGAGGGGCTGCCGCCGAGAGGCCCCCACGCCAGACTCCGAGAGGCGAACGCAAGCCAGTCCCAGGGGACCACTCGGCTCTGGATCCCGGCGTCGCGCAAGGCGAAGTTTTCAGGGACACTGCAGAACGCGGGGGGTCGGGAAGGTCCGCGATGGGGGCAGGGGGAGAGGAGGACTCTGGAGGCGAGAGTTACGGGAGGAAAGGCACCTTCACCCCCCCAGGGCTGTTTTCTCGGCCTCCCACGGAAAGAGTCTGGAGCTGCTGGGAGGGGGAATGAGCGTCTCCTCCCTCCCAGTCCCTGCAAGTCCAGGGAAATAGCTGTTGGGGGCACGGTTCTGATTCAAGCCGCCAAGCCAGTTGCCAGAGCTCCCCCTAGCGACGCTTCCCGGGCGCTGCAGCGGCTGCGACTGGGAGTGGGCGAGGCACCGCCCGGGGCGGCGGGGCTGCGGGGGGCGGCTCCGCGCCCTTCAGGGGAGCTGCGCAGCGTCGGGATCCAGCCCTGGCCGGAGCCGGGGCGCGGGGCCGCGTGCGTGCCCAGCCTAGGCCCGCGTCTAGGAGGGGCACGTGGTCGGCCGCCTTTGTTGGGAGCTGGGCACAGAAAGGGACCAGCTGAAGGGTTTGGGAACTCCCCACCCGTCCCCATCCCTATGGCAAAGGAGTGTGGGCGGTGGGATGCACAATAAGAGCTCTGCACTCAGCAGGACCCTAGACTAGGGTTCTCCTCCCCTCTGCCCGGTGTTCTGAGCTTGAGCTGTGGCTAGAGACGCAGGCATATTGGGACCTAGTGAAACAGAGGGCTGGGGATGGGGATAGAGAGCTCTGGGAGCGCCCAGAAGAGAGGTGCCTTTCCTCCCCTTATCTGTTCAGGGCCCAGGGACCTGGAGCAGTCACACAAAGGGTTAATGTCCCGAATATAATATGCAGTGGCCCAAAACACGGCCCACTGGCAGCCTATATGGCACACTAAGACATTCCACACGACACAGTAGGGCACTGCGGGGGCGGCGGGGGGAGGGAGGTGGTGGTGGTGGTGCTACACCGTGAGGGCCACACCCAGCCAAAGGCACTGTCTCCAACACATGGTGCCGTAAGTAGCATCCTCACCCCACGCACAAGCCAGGGGCCACTAGCACAGCAGGCAGCATGCCCCCCAAAACGTGCAGAGACTGACGCTCACATCATAGCAAGGGAAAGGCAGGGTCCAGGAGCTGGGTGGACGGGTTGCCTGGGTGGGGGGTTCCTCTGAAAGGGATGGGGTCAGGCAGGCAAGCTGGCGGGAGTCCGACCCAGATCCATAGACAAGCCCTTCTACCTCCAGTGAAAAGACCAGGCAGGACCCTACAGGAGCCCCCGGCAGGACTTGCAGGTGCTGCTTGGGGAGGTAGGGGAATTGAAAGAGACTGGGGCCCCAGGGAGGGCGGAGGGGGACCTTCCAGAGAGCAGAAGCCCTGGAAGCAAGAGCTCCAGCAAGGCCCTGGTCCTCCCAGGTTCACCGGCTCCCCACACATACTTCCCCGGCTCCTAGGACACCGCAGGTCCTGCTGCCCTTGATATGTGGAGTGGGGCTGAGCCAGGCTCCAGCTGCACTCCCCACAACCTGGAGCTGGGATGACAGTCCAGAGCCTTGGAGAGCTGCAGCTGCTCTCCAGAGAAGTCAGGTGGGGATGCCCTGGGCTCCCAGGAGGGCAGCTGCCCAGGGCACTGCAATCTGGGTGCTTCTGTGTGTGTGTGTGACCATGTGTTCCTCTGGCACAGGATGTGCACACCAGGAGTTGTGTCCATCCCTTCGTTCACTGGACACACACTAAGCTCCCACTTGGCCTCGCCTGTGTGAAGCACGAAGCTGACCATCATGAACAGTAACGGCAAATGGCAAGAACAGGGCTGGCTGTGGTGGCTCATGCCTGTAATCCCAGCACTCTGAGAGACCAAGGTGTGAGGCTAGGAGTTTGAGACCAGCCTGAGCAAGAGCAAGACCCCGTCTCTACAAAAAATAGAAAAATTAGTGGGGCATGGTGGTGTGTGCCTATAGTCCCAGCTACTGGGGAGGCTGAGGCAGGAGTATCGCTTGAGCCCAGGAGTTTAAGTCTGCAGTGAGCTATGATGACACCACTGCACTCTAGCCCGGGCGACAGAGAGAGACCCTGTCTCAAAATAAATAAATAAATAAATAAATAAATAAATAAATAAATAAAATAAAAATGGCAAGAACAGCAAACCCCTGTATGGGATTAGTTCATTTAATTTTTCTAGCTACTCTCTGAGGTAGATACTGTTAGCATCCTCATTTGAGAAATGAGAAAACCTCTCATTGAGAAATGAGAAAAAGGTCACACAGCTAAGGAGTGGCTGGTCTCTACCTGTCCGAGCTCACAGGTAGCGGTAAGAATTGTAGGGTTACGGTGCGAGCTGGCAAATGACCCCGATGTTCAGTCGCATTGGTAAGCCCCAGCTGAGCCTACACTGGGTTCTGGAATCTGGTCATGCCTGAACTGGCAGTTTGGGAGCACAGGCCCACCCTCTCAATACTTCATGCCCCCGGGGCCAGGGCTGAGGGATGGGGACACGCAGGGCAGTGGAGTCTGCCTCCCATGCCACCCAGGCAAGGACTAACCTATTCCTGCTTCCTCAGGCCTCACTACTTGTGAGTCTGGCACCAACTTGGCAGATGGTGGGACGCTCTTGACTCATGGCACTCAGATGAGCAGTGAGCAGGGTGCAGCTGGCTTTAGGCACAGCTGGATCCAGACACAGATCTTCTCCAAGACGCTCTCCTGTGACTTTCTTCTCACTGTAGCCATAGGAGGCAGCTCCTGGCCTCCCAGCTCAGAGCTTTGCCACCCAAGAGGGACTGTCCACTTATTTTCAACTCAGAAAATCCCAGAGAACGACTCTATCATATTCCCACCCTGGGCCCTGTCCCAAACCTGCAGCCAGGGCTGAGGGGTGGCTGACAGCTAGCCCCCACGGGTAGTTCATGGGCAGGGAAGGGATGTGCTGGGTGACAGACCAAAGATACCTCCAGAGAGAAGGGCTGCAAGCCAAGCTAAAGGAGGCACCTTCACGTGGAACTTGGGGGGACCCAGGGCACAGGCACAGCTGCATGGGGACCTGGGTGATTAAGTGCAGCCCACGCAGTCCTGGAGAAGGAACATTGTCCCTGCTTCTGGCCAGGGGCCTCTGGTGTCTGCCAGGCTTGCCACTCAGGAATCACCTGGGAAAGGGAAACTGAAGGGCAGGGGCCAGGATTCTCCCTGCAGGCTCCATGGCAAGGACAGCAACAAGTCCACCCTCAGGGGACTTAGGGTAGGGACATCCACAAGGAGGCCAAAGTGGAAGAACTTGGCTGAGCGCTCATATGTGGCTTCTCCAGGGACTCCCAGAGAGAAAGCCCTTGGAGGAAGTCACGGTGCTGGCCAGCAAGACAGAGGGGAGAGGGCCCCGGTGAGGTTGACGTGTCATCTTTATACTCCGGCTGGTGGGGCATGGGGACATCTGGGGTACAGGTGACTTTGCTATTCACATGTTTAGAGAAAAAAGGGCTGACTATAAGCTTGAAAATGTTGAAATAGTTATCACTAGGTGGGGGGACTAGAGATGACCTTTATTTTATCATCCATACATTTCTATAGTTTCCAAATTTTCTACAATAAGCATATAACACTTTTACATTTAGAAGAAAAATGAACACTGAATTTTTCAGAAGAAAGTGTGACATGACAGGTGGTATCACCGATGAACAGTGCGCTACTGAGCGCACAGGAGGGAGCAGCTATGTCCAACCTGCCTGGGGCAGGCTCAGCCCCTGAGAAACAGAGCACTCAACCAAATGCCTCCGGGGACCGAATACTCCGGCCTGCACTGTTTTTGTTAAAAGACATGTGAGACAAAACAACAAGCTCCTGTCCCAGATGCTGCTGGTGGTGTTCTGGACGGTGCCTCGTGCTCTCATCTCTGACTCCGTCCCAGCGCTGCCCAGGCCTACCCACCAGTCCTCGCACAATGATTTGCTTGGAGATGCTGGATGACCCGGTGGGTGGGGAGTAAGAGGCAAGTGTGCTTAGGAAATACTTTCAGCTCAGTGGAAAGAGCACTAGACCAGGAGTCCAGAGACCCAGAGACAAGTTCTAGCTTAGCCACAGACTCACCTGGGAACCTGGGATGAATCACTTCCTAACAGACCCACATTCCCTCACCTATAAAAAGGGTGACAGGGGAGGAGGAAGGTCCGAAACCAGCTTCGATGCTCTAAAAATCGGACAAGTAACCACTGCTTCCAGCTTTCCAATGGTCCGAGGCTTTGAGTTCAATCAGAGTAAGAAAAACACAGGTAGCAATATCTACTTCCATGTCTACCTACGAGCGTGGTCATCTGCCTATTTTACTCACTCATTCATTAAGAGCATTCGTTCATTCAAACAGTTATTGAGTACCTAGATATGCCAGGCACTGAGCTGTGCGCCAAGGATGCAGGCGTGAACCAGACAAACAAAGGGCTCTGCCCTGGTGGAGCTTACATTCTAGTGGCGGAGGCAGACAATAAACAAGTAATCCAATAAACAATTACATAAGTGTTACGGGAACATAAAAACAGGGCGAGAGAGGACTGGTTGGCAGGGGTAGCACCATTTTATATTAATATTTGGGGATCAGAGAAGGTGATATTTGAGCTGAGACCTGAACGGACCAGCTATGTTGGTCAGTATAGTATAGGCGCTGCTGCAGTAACAAATCAATTCCTAAATCTCAGAGATTTAGCACAGCAAAGGTTTATTTCTTGACCATGCAAAGTCCATCTAAGTAAGACAGCTAAGTCCCCTGGGCTGCCGCCCTCCACATGGTTACTTGGCAACTCAGGATGCTTCTATCTCAGCACAAGCCTTCCGGAATCACCACTGTGGCGCAGAACCAGAGCTAGACAGTTCTGACAGGGCTCTGCATTGCCTCAGCCTGGAAGTGATTCTCCTCACTTACACTCAGAGCCCACTGGCCAGAGTTAGTGCCATGACCCCTCTGGGAAGGGCAGAGCTCCTGGGTGTCTGGGCAGGAAAGACAAAGCCGCGTGGATGAACACTAGAAATCTCTCCCACACCAGCCAAGCGAACAATGGTGGAAGAGCATTCCTGGCAGAAGGAACAGAAAGGGCAAAGACTAAACACAGGAATGGATTTGCAAGTTCACAGGACTGGCCGAGGCAGAAGCAAGAGGGAGAGGCCGGAGCTGGGCCCAGAAAGGAAAGCAGAGATGGGAACCCTTGTGGCACAGGAGGTAGGTTTTGTTTTTTGTTTGTTTGAGACAGAGTCTCACTCTGTTGCCCGGGCTAGAGTGCCGTGGCGTCAGCTCACAGCAACCTCAAACTCCTGGGCTCAAGCCGTCCTCCTGCCTCAGCCTCCCGGGTAGCTGGGACTACAGGCATGCGCCACCATGCCTGGCTAATTTTTTCTATTTTCAGTAGACACGGGGTCTCGCTCTTGCTCAGGCTGGTCTCGAGCTCCTGAGCTCAAGTGATCCTCCTACCTCAGCCTCCCAGAGTGCTAGGATTACATGTGTGAGCCACCATGCCTGGCCTCAGGAGGTGTTTAGTTTGTATTCTAAGTATTAATACAGTGGATGCGAGTGCTATCAGGGCAGTCACACAGACCTGGATTCAAACCCCAGCTTTGCCACTCTAGGACTTGAGCAACCACCCTGACATTTCTGAGACCTAGTCTCCTCGAAGGGTATTGGGACAATTCAGTTATGACCTGTGAAGGCCTCTGAGCATTGCCCGACACACAAGAACTGAAGAAATAGTGGTGAGCTGGGCACAGTGGCTCACGATGTCTGTAATTCCAGCACTTTGGGAGGCTGAGGCAGGAGGATCACTTGAGCTCAGGAGTTCAAGACCAGCCTGAGCAACATAGTGAGACCTCATTTCCACAAAAAATTAGGCAGGCTTGGTGGCACATTCCTGTAGTCCCAGCTACTGGGGAGGCTGAGGCAGGAGGATCACTTGTGCCCAGGAGTTTGAGGTTACAGTGAGCTACAGTCACGCCACTGCACTCCAGCCTGGGTGATAGAGGGAGACCTCGACTCAAAAAAAAAAAAAGGAAGAAAGAAATAGTGGCAATTATTGGTGTCCTAAGAATTTCCTTCCTTCCCCAGGTCAGTGGAGGGGAGGGTGCCTGAGGGGTGGAGCGGGTGGGGATGAGCCAATATAAACACAGTCTGGGTCAGCTGCCCCAACCGGTTCTCCTGGCTGTGCCAGGCAGACTGAGGCTCCAGACCAATCCAGGGTCTGTCCTCTTCCCAGCCGACTGAGCCCCATGGACACACCCATCCAAGGACCCTTGTCAAAGAGGGAGGGTGGGAGGGTGATGCAGGCTGTGTGAGGTTCCTTGTGCAGTGCTCCTCGCTGGAAGTTGTTAAGTATCAGATGAGCGATTGTAGACTGTCAGGCACTAGGCCAAGCACCAGAGGGCTTCCTGGGGCCACCCCCAACCCGGGGCGCCCAGCCAAAGCCCAGGCTGGCCGCGGTTCCAAGCTCAGCCTCCAGAGCCACACAGACCTGTGCACAAACCAGGCTCTGCCGCTTTCTCGGTGACAGTAAGCTCTCTCCTTCCGCTCTCTGAGTGTCAGGCCCATGTCTGCAAAATGAGGATGGACGTGAGGCACCCGCCTCCACAGTGAGGCTTCTACAGCACCAGCCTGGCATACAGTAAGTGCCCAATAAGTGAGAGCTGCTATATTGGCTCCAGTCAGCTCTGCCCAAATAGTAACTCTTCATTGCAAAATGCAAGACACTTCCTACTGACTCCGGTTGAACAAAACTGATGACCTAAGAAGAGAGACACATCTTTGCAGAGGGAGCCAATCAAGATCTTTTTACTCTGGGGTTGGGGAGGAGAAAGGAGGAAGTGCCCTGGCAATTTTGTTGGATTTTTTTGTCTTTCCATAGATTGACACTGGTGTTTTTAAAAAGATTAGTCCCCAGGAAGGTGTCCAGTTACGTTCAGCGTCTGGCTGTGCCTGACAGTCAAGATTCAGTGCGTGTTCAACAGTTCCATTCAGGATGTGTACAGTTGAATGGGTGGATGAATGAATGAACGGGACTGTTTGTCCATTCCAGGGAAGCAGTTGCTGAGATGGCTCCACCTGTCCTCCCGCATCACGTCCTTCCTGGGACTCCAACTCCGCCCCCTTCTGCCCCCCGAAACCCAGTCCTGATGCTTCTTCAACACTCCCATGCACCCCTCCCATGCTCATTCTGCAGCTCCAGGCACTACACACACACACACACACACACACACACACACACACACAGACCCTGAGTGTGGAACTCCAGCTCCTCCGACACCCACATCCACCAGCCTGGGGAGAACGGGGAAGACCGAGGGATGAAGTTTCCCTTTGTTTAGACACAGAAGTCCAGACCTAAGGCAGATGAAGAACATGGCCGGAGAGCAGGACAGACCCACGTGGAGAGAGGCAGCTAGACCCCTAGGCGACCTGCAGTCATCTGATGCAACAGACAGCCCTGAGAGTCTTTGCCAAGAAAGGTGTCTAGATTTCCAGGCCTGGGTCCGCTCCTCTGCGGGCCCCGTGCTGTTCAGGCCGGAGAAACTCCACTAAAGCCAGCTCCAGCAAAGGGGGGATTTATTTCTTGGCTCAGAAACTGGGAAGTCCATGGGTGTTTTAGCTCAGGCGTAGCTGGATCCAGAGGCTCACATGATGTCATCAGGGCTTGTTTAGTGTCTCTTGGCACTTCCTGTCTCTTCTTGGCCTCTTCTTAGGTTTTCTCAGTGGCATGAACAAGACGGCCACTGGCCAAGGTCACCACAGTCACACAGGGTTCCATGTTCAAATGACCCTGTGCGTGAGGATTAATGATCTGCAGTGGCTGTCTTGAAATCCATAATCATTTCATCTTTGAGTTTATAAGTGAGGTCTGGAACAATGGAGCATGTGCCAGGGGCTTGAAGCTTCAACTCACAACTCACGTGCAGCCCTGTCTCCTGCCACCTCCCCACCTCCCCGCGACAAGTTCTTGGCCCCCCCACTACCCTAGTTCCTGGCCCCCTGGTCCCTTGGCCCCGGGCCTGCACGGCCTCTCCCTCCCTGTCCTTGGCAGGCACCTAAACACAGGCACAGAGGGGGTGGGGTCAGGCATACCCAGCAGCTTGCAGAGCATGGTGGCAGCCACCGCTGCCCTGCAGTGGCAGCACCACAGCCCGTCTGGCAGCCAACCAGAGACCATGCATAGATGTAGGGTGAGTCTCTCACCTACCCCACCCGGGCACTGAGATCCTTAGGGACCACCCCTCTGCTGTAGGTTGAGGTGGGGCCTGTAGAAAGGGGAGGAATCTCGCTGAGGCTCTGACATCAGTCTGGCACTGGGAGGAGGGTTAATCCAGCAGCTGCTGCCAGGCCCAGGGAGAGACAGCACACGGGAAGGCACAGGGCTGGAGGGGCCTGGGAGGTGTGCACTGCCCAGGCAGTGTTCCCCACAAGGAGAAGCACTCCCTGTGGGGCAGGGATGTCCTCTCCTCCTACAACTTCCCTGAGCCTGGCTTGTGTGTTTGTCTTTTCTGGCCAGCTCAAGGCAGCCTCAGGGACAAGCCACGAAATTCAAATTTTATAATATCAGTAATTCTGCACTTGAATTAAATGCTCTGATGTTTGCACTTAAAACTGGCATTACAAGGCCGGGCGCGGTGGCTCACGCCTGTAATCCTAGCACTCTGGGAGGCCGAGGCGAGTGGATAGCTCAAGGTCAGGAGTTCAAGACCAGCCTGAGCAAGAGCAAGACCCCGTCTCTACTATAAATAGAAAGAAATTAATTGGACAACTAAAAATATATGTAAA
>CAUYRT010091286.1:0-28671 GCA_963574885.1 Lepilemur ruficaudatus | reverse complement strand
CCCCTTCTTACCATGACTCCAGAGAGGCCTTCCCAAAGTCCCTCTCTATCCTCCCCCAACACACTGCCACCCGCTACTACTTCCTGCAACAAGTTAATGACTCTCAGGAATGCTCACTCTCTTTTTTTTTTTTTTTTTTTTGAGACAGAGTCTCCGTCTGTTGCCCCCTTGGGTAGAGTGCAGTGGCGTTATCATAGCTCACAGCAACCGCAAACTCCCTCGGCTTAATCCTCTTGCCTCAGCCTCCCAAGTAGCTGGGACTACAGGCACATGCCGTGATGCCCAGTGCTAATTTTTCTATTTTGAGTAGAGACGGGGTCTCGCTCTTGCTCATGCTGGTCTTGAACTCCAGAGCTCAAGCAATCCTCTCACCTCGACCTCCCAGAGTGCTAGGATTACAGGCATGAGCCACCATGCCTGGCCTCTAGCTCTCTTGGTAACCAGCACAGTGCCCTCAGACAAGTCTCTTCCTCTCCCTGGTCCCAGTTTCCCCATTCATAAAATGAGGGGTTGAATTAGAGGATCTCTTAAGACCATTTGGACTCACATTTTATTAATCAATGATTTTTTAAAAATCCACCATTTATTTTGAAAAATCTTATAACCTACAGGAAAATTAGAAGAATATTACAGTTAGCCACCTGTGTATCCTTCACTTGGCTTCACTGATAGTTTTTTGCTACATTTGCCAAATCTGTTGTTTGTGGAACCATTTGTATGTAAGTTGTGGACATCTTGACTTCGCTCCTAAATACTTAACTACATCTCCTAAGAAAAAGGTCACAACTCTGTGGTTATTTGTAACCACAATACCATTATCACACTCAAGAAAATAAACAGTAATTCAACAGTATCTGAAATACAGATCATACTCAATTTTCCCAACGTGTTGCCAAAATTTCTTTAATAATCTCTTTAAAAAATTCAGGATCCAATCAAACTCACATACATTACATTTTTGTCACTTTAGTGTCATTTAAACTAGTACACTCCCCTTGCCTTTGTTCTTGTTTCTTATATCAATGGCTTTTTATCCATTCATTAATTCATTCAGGTGACTGGGTTGGCAGTTGGGTCCTTTGTGCCTGACAACCTGAAAGCTTGGCTGCCTGGCCATGCACACCCATCTGCTGTGGGCTTTTAAAGCGTCTGGGACAACTGTCTCATAGAATGCTCCACATTCTGATTTCTCAGATTGTTTCTTCATTTTTGGCAATTATACAAACAGAAGTGATATTGTATAGTTCTTTCTGCATCAAGTCAGGGGTACCTGGTGTCAGCTTGGTGATACTGAGTTTAATCACTTGGTTAAGGTGGTGAATGCCAGATCTCCATACTATAAAATTACTTGCTCCTTTGTAAGTAGAAAGTAGTCTGTGATGTGATGCTTTGAAACTGTATGAATACTGTCTTCTTCCAACAACCTTTTACCTAACAGATTTGGCATCCATTTGGCATCTTTGCCTGAATCATATTGTTACATTGGGGTATGCAAAAAAGTGATTTTCTAATTATATAATTCCTTTTATTACCTCACAGTCTTCTGCAAAGAATAGTTCTACCTTACATTCTCTCTGAGTATCACTATGGACACATAGATTTAAGAAAAATTCAATGTCTGTTACTGGTATTATTTTGGGGCTTTTGGCCGTGGGTAGCTTTTTCAAGCCAGCTCCTGTATCCTTTTGAGATGACCCAGGAATCTGAGCCCTTCCTTTCTTTTCTGGCCTAAGATGTTTCAGGATCATGTGGTAATTTCCCTGCTTATTACTTGGAATTAGCCATTTTTCAAGAAGCTTTGGTTCCTTTTGGTGGAGAATGGCACTTAGAACCAAAATCTGGGTGTTGGTGTACTCATTGCTATGGGGGTGTCATTGCATCTAAGCCCCTTCAGTGGACTGACTAGGGAAATACGTATTTTTAAAAACCAAAAGTTCATGCTGATACTGCCAGTGGAAACTCAACATCTATACAGTTACTAAATTTTACTATCATATAATAGTATACACATAATAGTTTCATAATTATGCCTATGCTACTAGCAATAACAACTCTAGAAATGTCAAGATTTCTTTGCAGGCATTATTTTTGTCATTAGAGTGTTTCCTGCTGAAGATGTATAGAGTATTGAGTCAAAAAAATCTGATTTAATGTTTTTCTGTGTGGTTATGCTAATGATTTGTTATAGAAGTAGATTCATTTGTTTCTATGTGATTCAATTTTAGGGTTTGCTTTTATAAATCCTTTTTGCTTTCACTTTTTTGAACACATAAAATATTTACCTAGTTTAAAAGCCAACATAATATAAAAACGTATTCTCAGAGAACTCTTATTTATTCCCTCCACCCCAAGAGTTTATTAGATAATTAAATATGAAATGTCCAATTTCAAATCAGAAGTGTAATTTATTATATCTCAATCAAGAAGCAGTACAATTAAAGTATGCACCTGAATTATTGACACAGTTTTGCCATTTTAACAGTAGCTTGTTTATGCTACCAGTGAAGAAGCCTGGAGAGCGAGTGGTGATGAAATCTCAAAAGGCGTTTTCCTCAGCTTGTTGAGAACTGAATATTTTTCCTTGCAAGAAGTGGTCCAAAACCTGGAAGAAGTGGTGGTCAGTTGGTGCAAGTTCCGTGAATATAGTGGAAGACAGAGAGTTTCCAAGTCCAGCCTCTAGTTGAGCAGCGTTGTTTGTGCGACATGTGATTGACATGTGATCTTGCAAGAGGATTGGCCTGTCTCTTTTTTTTTTTAAATTCAGGATATTACGAGGGTGAAAACATTTTGGTTACATGTAATGTGTTTGCCTCGCCCACACTAGGGTGACGAGCATGTCCTTCCCCCATACAGTGCGCTCCGCTTCCATTAGTTGTGGGTTTATCCCCCCCATTCTCCCTACCTGACTGGCACCCAATGAGTATTACTATCATGTGAATACTGTGGAATACTACTCAACTACAAAAAACAATGGTGAACTAGCACCTCTTATATTATTCTGGATAGATATTGAGCCCATCCTTCGAAGTGAGGTATCACAAGGATGGAAAAACATGTACCACATGTACTCATCATCAAATTGGTACTAAATGATCAACACTAAGGTGTTCACATGACCTGTCTCTATTACCAATCTCGGCTGCTTCATCACAAGCATCCTCATCATTTCATCCAGTTGGTTGCAGTAGACATCTGCTGTAATTGACTGACCAGATTTCATGGAGCTGTAGTGGATAATACCAGCACTGGGCAACCAAACAGACACCAGTTGCTTTTTTTTTGATGAACATTCGATTTTGGACTGTATTTGGGCACTTCTTCTTTATTCAGTCATTTTGCTGAATGCTTGCGATTGTCAAAAGGAATCCATTTTTCATCACATGTAACAATATGGTGTAGAAATGGTTTGCCTTTATGCCGTGACAGCAAAGAAAGGCAAGCTTTAAGATGATTTCTCTTCTGATGCTTGTTTAATTCATGCAGTACCCATCTATCCAGCTTCTATACCTGGCTGATTTGTTTCAAATGGTCCAATATTGTGGAATAGTAACGTCAAACCTTGCTGCTAATTCACATGTAGGTTGAGATGGATTCGGTTCCACTACAGGTTTCGGCTCATTATTATTCACTTTGACGTCAGATCACCCACATGGCTCATTTTCAAGATTAAAAGCACCAGAATGGAACTTCTCGAACCATCAGTGTACTGTGCATTCATTATCCACATCCTTCCCAAACACTTCATTGATATTTTGAGGTGTATGTGCAGCACTGGTTCCACAGTGGAACTCATATTTGAAAATAACACGAATTTTTGACTTTTCCATGGTTTCACAAAAATTGCTCTAAAAAAAATTTGAAAGATAATCAGAAGCCAAATCATGTGTTTGAAAGAATGATGTACCCTCACAATAAAAATAAAACAAGAAGTGTCAAAGTGAAATGTCAGCGATATCAACTGTCAAACTTCGTATTTAAGGAAATCAGATATTTCATACTTAATAATCTAATAATTTTGATTGTAGATAACTGTGGGTAACTTTCTTAGTCCCTCCGAGCTTTGGTCTCCCAAATGAGGTTAATCATAGTAACTATTTCATAGGGTGACTGAAAGGTTCAATGAGCTAAAGTTCTTAGCTTGGTGTGGCACCTAGCAAACATTTCATAGACGTCATCTGTTTTTTGTTTGTTTGTTTTTGTTTTACTATCCATCCCCCTACAAAACCCTGATCCCCCTATATTGAAAAGGGGCTTTTAAGACCCCAATTCCCCCTTGGCCACTCAGAGAAACACTATTTATCCTTCAAAACTCAGCTGAAATCTCACATCCTCTCTGGATCCTTAGTCTTTGCTGTCTCTTCGGAGAGAAGCAGTTATGCCATCATGTGTGTTCCCACAGGTTATCGTGACATCAGTTAAGAAAAGGTCTGAGGGTTCGAAGCCTGGATCCCGCGAGTACTAGCTGTGCATTCATTTTCCCATTCATTCCAGGGATAACGGCAGTTGGGATGAGAGGTCAGTGAGTTAATACCCGTAAGGCACGTAGCACTTTGCTTAACACATAGAAACATCTCAATAAATTATCTATTGTTGTCATCATGCTATCATTTTAATTTACTTTAATGAAGAAGCATTTAAAGTGTGAGATGTGAAAGTCCTAGTGATTTGAATGCCTCTGTCTCCTTTTCCCTTAAGATAATCCTGTCTTCAGCACCTGTGGTTGCTAAAGTTGAATTGTATTTATGTACACACACTTATGAAGTCCTTGAGGGCAGGGACTATGTCTTGTTATCTCTGATGTCCGATGTGTGCTGGCATAAGTAAGCATTTGCCACTTAAGTGGGGAAAATCCTCCAGGCAAAATGAGTAGGCTGGAATTCACCACAATAGGGCAGAAGGCCATCTGCTATATCCTGTTTCCGTAAGTGTTACATATCTTTAATCAGAAGCGTGCTACCTATCCTCACTGAGAACCAGGTAACAAGATTTAAGTCAAATCCCCAACCTTGCCAAAGCATGTAGCAATACTTTAGTTGTAACCTGATATGGCCACGGGGTGGCAGCAGAGAAGAAGAAATGGATAGTTTTGTTGCTGTTAGGTGCAGGGTGCCAACAGACTATGAATTTGGGGCTTGAGTGTGATACGTGACACCACATAAGAATAATGTTAGAGAATTTTTTAGGGATGAGAACAGCAATACATTAAATCTACACACTTTAAATAAATGAGTGACAAAGCAAATAAAAAGTTATTTGATGAATATTAATAACATACATAACACTTAACTGTCAGATTATGGTCAGCTAAGAGGGAGAGAGAAGCAGGTGGAGGAAGAGAAGCGGGGAGGAAGGCAGTGGTGGGCACCTGCTAGTCCCAAGATGCTTTGAGGCAGGTGACTCAGGGGGATGTAGCTCCTTAGTTTAGAACACAATCTTTGTTTCAAATCCTTAATTCTTATCCGCAGTGACTTATTGCATTTGTCTCCCCAACCTGTCATAGGGAGAGTGACTGAAATATTTTGAGACTTACTATATGTCAGGTCATTGTTCTAAGCACTTTATATGTGTTTTCTTAGAGAGTCCTCACAACCATCCCATTTTTAGTTTAGCAATTTTCCCCAGGTCAACCAGCTAGTAAATAGTAAAGTCAGAACTTAAACCTAGGAACTCTGGGCTCAGAACTCAGGGCCTCACTACTGTCTTGGCAGCAATAATAATATTTACCCTAAAAGGTTGTTGGAAAGAGATGAAAGGTGCCTGCCCCATAGTAAGTGTTATGGACTGAACTGTGTCTCCTCCGAATTCATATATGAAAGCCCAGACCCCCACTGTGACTGTATTTGGAGATACGGCCCTTAAGGAAGTAATTAAGGTTAAATGAAGTTGTAAGGCCAGGGCCCTAATCCAACAGGACTGGTGTCCTTATAATGGGGAGAGGGAAGAAACACCAGAACTTGCTCTCTCTCTCTCTTTTTTTTTTTTTGTTTAGCATATTACGGGTGTACAAATGTTTAGGTTACATATATTACCTTTGCCTTGCCTGAGTCAGAGCTTCAGGTGTCCATCCCCTAGACAGTGCACACCGCACCCATTAGGTGTGAATATACCCTTTCCCCCTCCCCCTCCCACCTGCCCAACACCCAGTGAATGCTATTACTATATGTGCACGTAAGTGTTGATCAGTTAATACCAATTTGACGGTGAGTACATGTTGGTGCTTGTTTTTTCATTCTTGTGATATTTCACTTATTAGAATGGGCTCCAGCTCTATCCAGGATAATACAAGAGGTGCTAGATCACAATTGTTTTTTGTGGCTGAATAGAACTCCATGGTCTACATATACCACATTTTATTAATCCACCCATGTATTGATGGGCACTTGGGTTGTTTCCACATCTTTGCAATTGTGAATTGTGCTGCTATAAACATTCTAGTGCAGGTGTCTTTTTTATAGAATGTCTTTTTATCCTTTGGGTAGATGCCCAGTAGTCAGATTGCTGGATCAAGTGGTAGTTCTACTTTTCAGAGCTTGCTCTCTCTCTGCATGCACACAAAGAGGCCATGTACACCTGGAAGGCAGCCACCGACAAGCCAGGAAGAGAGCCCTCACCAGAAGCAAACCCCCATGATCTTGGACCTCTGTCCTCTAGAACTGTGAGTAAACATATTTCTATTGTTACCCAGTTCCTGGCACTTTGTTATGGCAGCTGGGCAGATGGATACAGTTGGTGGTCAGGAAATGTTGCTTTTCTGGTTTGTGGCCTTGTCTTCCATGTGGCTCTCCCTCTCCGAAGGCCTCTCAGGTCTCTGTCATCATCTTGTTACTCCAAAGGATTCTCTATCTACCTGGAAGCTTCTCCAACCCACCCAGCCCTTCCTGCCGTAGCCCA
Organism: Lepilemur ruficaudatus; assembly: GCA_963574885.1. Classification (NCBI taxonomy): domain Eukaryota; kingdom Metazoa; phylum Chordata; class Mammalia; order Primates; family Lepilemuridae; genus Lepilemur; species Lepilemur ruficaudatus. The sequence continues at coordinate 21,780 of CAUYRT010091286.1, read as the reverse complement.
TTGCCTAATTTCAATATACATTTCCTAATTGTCCCACTCTGGGCATGCCCTGTGCTAAGTATTTGGAGGCAGAAGAGAAATCAGACACCTTCTCTGCCCTGAAGGAATTCTCAGTCTGGTGTGTGTAGGATCTGGTTGGTGGGAGGAGGAGGAGAGAGGAAGAGACATAGAAATAGGCAGTCCTGAGACAGCGTGAGGAATACCCTTCCAGGGAGCTATACAGAGGGTTGGGGGGCATAGACAAGGGGGCTCAGAGGTGGTTATGGACTAGGACCCTTTCCCTTACATGCCGTGGCCCTCTGCACATCATGGGCTAATGGAGAAAAGATCAAGCCAGTTGTTATGAATTGATTGTGTTTCTCCTCCAAAATTCATATGTTGAAGCCCCAGTGTGGTGGCATTAGGAGGTGAGGCCTTTGGGGGGTGTAATTAGGTTTAGATGAGGTCATGAAGGTGGAGCCCCCGCGATGGGGTTAGTGCCCTTACAAGAAGAGGCAGAGACACCAGAGCTGCTTCTCTCCACCATGTGAGGGTACAGGAAGAAGCCTACAAACCAGGAAGTGGGTCCTTGCCATGAACCAAATCTGCCAGCACTTTGATCTTGGACTTTCCAGTCTGTGGAACTGTGAGAGATGTCTGTTCTTTAAGCCACCCAGTTTATGGCGCTTTGTTACAGAAGCCCAAGCTGATTCAGACATGACTTCCTAGTAATTTCTATAAATTCAAGAGAAAAGAGAGAAATATGATGCCTCAAACTTATCTCAAAGGAGAGTTGGTAAGTCACAGAAGCCTCTCCTCCCAAGTGTTCATGATTACTTGCTGTCTATCTTTTCCAGAGATGTATGTTTCTTATAGCCTTTGTGTCACCTCTGAACAATTCCCAGCCAGCTCAGACATTCCAAAGGCAAGAATGCTATCTCCCGTTTGGTAATCTTGAGCCGTCTGGCTTTGACATGATTTAGGTCAGTGATTCTCTAAGTGTGGCTTGCAGACCACCTGCACCAAAATCGCCTAAGGTGCTTATTCAAAATGCAGTCCCAGCCCTCACCCCAGATCTACTTATTCTGAACATTTGGGGGTGATGCATAGAATTGAATTTTACAGGAGCATTATAAGTGATTCTGAGGCATGGTAAGTGGATCTAGAATAAGCAGGGGTGAGGGGAAGGCTTTTGCTATCCCTCATTTCTGCCCAGGCACAAACCTGTGCTCGAATATTTGTTCTGCCACTTTCTAGCTTGGAGCCTTGGGCAGGTTACTTCACTGAGCCGCAGTTACCTCATCTGTAAAATGGGGATAATAATGTGTGCCACAGTGGATTTTTATGAGCATTAAGTGGTACCAGGAAAGCAAAGCCATTGACACCAAATCTGGCCTATGTTGAGTTAACTTCTTACCATGTCATTGTGCTTTCTTGGTTGGTTACTTGATTTCAGGTGTGTGGTAATGGTCTTGGTCATGGTCTCATCACCCGCCAGTTGTTCTGTGGTCCCTGTGGAGAGAGGAAAGGGTAGGTGGCAGTGCCTATGTGCGTGTGTCTGTGTGTGCTTGGCTCCTTGCCAAGCAAAGGGTTAGTTGATTAGTTTTGCTCATGTCATCTTCCAGCAACCACCACCTTTGCTGACTTTGATTTGAAGAGCTAAAAATCTTCCAGCATAGGTTGAATCTGGGTGTGGGGGTGATTACAAAGTCTCCAAAGGAGGCAACCAAGAGAGGAAATGGTCTCTATAGTGAGAAAATGGATTTGATCATGAGATCTGAAAAGGAGAGATGTGACTCTAACTTCCAGAAGTTCCCAGCCCAACTGAAAAACATGGCTTCTACCCTCAAAGAATCCTGATAGATTGGCATAGGCTGGAAGCTCAGAACAATGATAGAAATCCCCCAGAGCAAACAGAGAAAGCAAGTATATGTTAATGGATCTGTGCTGAGGACATTGAAGGGGTCAGGACAGGCTGCATTGGAGAAAAAGGCAAATATCAGAAATAGTTGTAGGAGCTGCATCAGTTTGCTATTACTGTGCAACAAAGCACCCCAGTACTCAGTGGTCTAAAACATGAATCATTTATTATCACTCACATGTCAGTGGGACAACCAGGGCTTGGCTGATCTTGGCCGGGCTTGCTTTTGCATCTGCAGGGCAGCTGGGAGCTCTGCCTGGGTCACCTTGGCTCGAGCAGCCCTGCCCTGTGCATCTCTCATCCTCTTCCCGGGACCAGTGGGCTTGGTAGATATGTCCCTCTCCTGGCAATGAAAGAAACACATGTGAACAAGCACAACACAATACTTTTCAAGTGTCTCCGCCGGTGTCATGCCCCCTAATAGTCCATTGGTCATAGTGAGTTGCATGGCTGAGCCCAGAGTCATGGTTGGAGGGCACAGTTATCTGGTCAAGGGAATGGATTCAGCAATGGGTGAGGAACTAGGGCCTCTGGTGTGCTCTACCACACTCCTGCCTGAGTGTTCCTCAACCCTCCCTTCCCTCCCAATCTGCAGTCATTACTCCCTCTGTGGCGCTTTGTGCCTCTCTTCTGGCTTTGAGCATGACCTATGTTGCTGCCCTGCATGTGTGGGCAAGGACTTTGTCTGTGGTCCTAGAGCCTAGTACGGAGGCTGGTACCCAGCAAGTAATAGTACATGAGAGAGAGAGAGAAAAGCACAAAAGGGGAAGGAAGTAGGAAGAGAGGTAACAAAAAAGAGAAAATGGACAGGCAGGTAGGATAAAGGGAGTGGAGGAGACAGGACAGGAGAGATGTGGGTAGAGTGGGTTGGAGGAAGCACCAATGGTTCAGACTGAGCTAAACTGCCTGCTTGTCAGCTTCTTGGGCTATTGAGCCATTTCGAGGATTTTAAAGCAGTCATTTCTGTATGGAGAAAGAGTATTTATGTTTTTATTTGGCATCTCTAATGGCTGCATTTTCCCTGTGGAAGCCCTTGCATGAAAGAAGACTTAGGCTATAGAAATTTTCTGTGTACCCTTAGAAGGAGTAATCAATTTGCCATTTATGATCTGAGCTTCTTTCACTACTGAAATCTCTCCAATTGCTGTACCTCTGAAATGAAGGCTGCCTTGCTTTTAATGCACAAAGATTACATTGGAAACGAGGCTGGAGAGGCAGACTCTGAAATTCTTCTCTTGAAATGCAATTATTTATTTGTTCTGAATGAGGTGCTTCATAATGTTGCACATTATTTTGAATACACTGGAGGGTTGAAAATATCGATGCTGACAGGGCAAGATGGATTGTCTCTGAAATGGCCATAAGTCATTTGAGGACAAACTCAGGGAATGTGGCAGGTGAGAGGAGGCAGAATTCCTCGTGTGGCTCAAAGGCCTTCGAAGAGGGGCTGCAAAATCCCGTCCAGGCTCGCTGGAGTAGATCTAAGCTCTTCCAAGGGGACTGCTAGGAAGGAAATCAGTCATTTGTATACATTTGTTTTGCTTAAGGTGTTAAAAATCGGTCTCTTTATATTTAATGTGAGAAAGATCTAGGAAAAACTTCTTCATTAGATTTACGAATCCTTTAGTGGCCTTCCTGGGGGCAGGGGAAGGTTTCATCCTCTTGTACCCATGTCAATTCATCTTCTAGGGCTAGGTGAAGTAAAACAAGAGATCGGATCTAGTTGGGGTGGGTGGGGAGGCAGCCCAGGGGGCCACAGGCCTGGCGACTGGGGCTGTTTCCATGCCCACCGTTCCTTTGTCTTATCTGTCCTAGTGGGGTCTGCAAATAGATCAAGCGTCCAGCCCAGGGCATGGCACAGAGCAGGTGGCCGGTAAATATTTATTAACTTGGACTAAATGATAGTTTCTGGTGTAGCAGGAAGAGCATGATACCAAAAGTCAGGAGAACTGGGACCTAAATTGGCTTATGGAATGAACAGGACAGGCTTCCTCACTTCTCTGAGCCTCAGTTTCCTGACATTCAAAATGGGGGTTTGTCACTGGGCCAGGAAGCATTTGTGATTCTGGCCATGGTCATCCCTACAGAAGGCAATGACCACGCTGAGGCAGAGAGAGCAAGCTGGAGGTCAGAGGCCAAGGGCAAAAGCTACGACATGGGCAGTGGGGACCAGCAAGAGGTAGCTGCCCCTCCAGGGACACGGCCCCATTCTTAGGGCTGACATCTGAGCAGGACGACTGAGGTAGGACTGGTGGCCCGGAGGAGGGAGCATTGACAATCCCGACCCTACCATGTCCCCTTGCTGAAGCAGAAAACTTTCCTGGAAGGAGATCACAGGACAGACAAGGCAACAGTACACCACAAGCACGTTCTCTGTGCTAGGTTCCAGGGACACAGAGACAACTCAGGCCAGGTCCCCGATGGTCAGCAGATGATGCTGCTGTAGGGCGGGGCTGATAGCTCAGGTGTGTCCAGGCACAGGCTGATAGTTTCAGGACCAGCATGTTTTTGAAGCTTTAGAGAAGGCAGAGGGAGGAAGTGGGTTGTGGGGCAGGGGACAAGCTGTCGATAGAGAAGCAAGGATCTGACATCACGGCCTGAACAAATGACCTGGGCATGGACTGGGAGGAGGAAGAGCAGGATGGCCCACGCATCAGGGCAGGGCCGAGCTGTGTGGCACTGGTGGGCCAAGCAAGGAAGCCTGAAGGTTGCCATGGATGCTGTATGATCTTGGGCAGGTTCCTTAACCACTCTGGGCCTCAGTTTCCCAATTTATCAAATGAGAGGGTTGGGTTAGATCAGGGGACCCCTCAAGTTGGGCGTGGGGAGAAGCATTGGGAGGTTGGAAAGGTTGGTTCTAGGCCTTTGAACCTCACCTGCCCTGCACAGCTTTTTTTCCCTTCCTGTTTTATATGTTGTATTTCTATGTAAAAATGGTTTCTTTTTTATTTTTTGCTAAAGCTACCAGTCTAAAGACCTTTAAGATCCCTTTTGATCTGAACAGCATAGTACAGCAGTTGTGGGACCAGGCAGTGGCAGACTGACTGTGGGATCTGGAAAGGCTTGTGTCTAGCCCAGCTCCAGGATGGCTGCATCTCTCCTCCCCTCCTGGGGTGGGGAGAGGTGGGAGTAGGGTAAGAGTGGAGAGTTGGGGAGTGGAAGTGGATTTCTTGGAGAAACATGGACATAAAAGCTTCCGCCTCACAAACTTGTTTGGTAAAAGCTCAGGCACCCTGTGAGGGCCTTTCAGATCCCCAAACACACCCTCACCCGAGACAGTGCACCTGCCCCAGTCTGAGACTTCTTCCTGTAAGTTCTTCTGCTGAGATGCCAAAAGCTGGGGCCTGGATTCTCTGGGTCTTGGTAAAACACACCCAAGTGACCCCAGTAGCGTAAGGGCTAGCTCTGGCTCTGATACTGACCAGGTCACCAGCTTTGAGCCTTGGTTTCTTCATTCATAAAGTGGCAATAAGAATACCTGTGCTTTTTGTGGGTAAAAATGAGTGAAGTGATGGCATGTGAGACAGACTTATACGATGCCTCCTCCATCCGCCCCTCCTTTCTTCCCAGCTTTGCTTGATTTATTTGTTACTGTGCATGGCCAGGACACGCTCCTTCTACAGAATCCCAGGTGAGGTGGAACAGGTGACAACATAGCAAACAAGTACAAGAACAAAGAATAAGAAAAATGCACTGCTTCTAATTGCCCATTAACATGAAAATACAGCCATTTATTCCTGTCAGAGGTGCAGAGTGCCTCTTGTGTGCCAGACTGTGCTCACGAGGAGGGGCCCACCCTTCACACATAGTATGTGAACTTTTGTTCCTGTCCCAGTTGAGAAGTCAACTTATTTGAGAACACATGGTGATATGACTGAGAATAAAGTGTTCATGCACACAAAGCAAGTCCTGGGGATGGCGCGCCCTCCCAGATTGCCCTCAGTCCTTAGAAAATGATCGAATGCTTTCTGAATGCCTAGGGGTGACAGTGAGAAGAGGGTGTAATGTGGCAGAGAGGTCCAGGTTTTGCTCCATAAGAATTGCGTGAACTTGGGAAAGTCACTTCTTGTCTTTGAGCCCCAGTTTCCTTGTATATAAAACTGGTTCATGATTTCTGCTTCCCTAGTTGCTGTGGGAATACAGTGAGATCAGGCGATGATCTGTTTCATGGTAAGTGCTCAGAAAATGGTGGCTATTATTGTGATTTTCGGGAATAACAGAGGAGAGATGGTCACATTCATGGTTGTCAGTGTGGGTGACGCAGTCTGTCGTTGATGGGGTCTGGTCCTCAGCAGTCACTAGCTGAGACCCTCCGCCCAGTGAAAAGGGCTCGGAGTGCCCCCTGCACGTCACGATTCCGGAGGCTGTAGATGATGGGGTTCAGCATGGGCCTGACTACCATGTACATGACAGTGGCCACACACGCCTGCTCTGCCTTGTATTGGGACGTGGGCTGGAAGTAGACTGCAATGACTGTCCCGTAGAAGAGGCCCACCACAGCCAGGTGGGAGGCACAGGTGGACATAGCCCTGAGCCTCCCAGAGGCTGAGGGCAGGCAGAGCACAGCAGCCGCAATGGCCCCGTAGGAGGTGAGGATGAGCAGGAAGGGAGTGACCACCACTGCGGCACCCTCGGTGAAGATGAGCAGCTGGATGTGGCAGGTGTCAGAACATGAGAGCCTTAAGAGAGGCTGGTGGTCACAGAAGAAGTGAGGCACTTGGTGGGAGGCACAGAAGGAAAGGCGGGCCATGAGCAGGATATGCAGGAGGGAGTGGACATGGGACACCAGCCGTGCTGTCCCCACCAGGGCCATGCACACGGCCCTGGACATCCTTGTGGCATAGTGGAGAGGGTACCAGATGGCCACATAGCGGTCATAGGCCATGGCGGCCAGGAGACAGCTATCAGTTACCCCCAGGGCAAAGAAGAAGTACATTTGGGTCAAGCAGCCAGCCAGGGAGATGGAGCGGTCATGGGACAGCAAGTTGGCCAACATCTTGGGCACAGTGACGGAGGTGAAGCAGAGGTCAGCAAAGGACAAATGGGCCAGGAGGAAGTACATGGGTGCATGAAGAGCTGGACTGGAGTGGATGGCAGCCACAATGAGTCCATTGCCCAGGATGCCGGCCACATACAAGACCAAGAACAGCACAAAGAGAGGCCACTGCTGCCCAGGTCTTGTTGTCAGTCCCAGTAGGATGAATGGGGCTCCCTCTGAAGACTCGTTAGCAGCATCCATGGCCAGGCTGCTATTCACCTGGAACTTCAGGGGCTCCTTGAGGGTCATCTTCTCAACTTCTAAGGTCAAAAGAGAGGGGTTACATTGCTCAAGGCTTCCTGGCTATGAGAAAAATCATGGGTTTGAAATCGGATAGCTCTGGCTCCATACAGGTGACTGGGCAAGTCATTTCACCTCCCCGAACTTTCCTCCTCTCTGGGCCTTACACTCCCAATCTGTAAAATAAGCGAACTGAACAAGGTGATCTTCAAAGCCACGTCCAACTTCGATACTTTGTGATCTTAAGCAAAAATAGAACAAAAGATATCACCAGTATGTAGACTAGGAAAGGTGGAAAATATGAAAGACCAAACAGAGAGGGGATCAACATAGAAAGATCTGACCATTGGACGTTTACTTCAGAAAAGAGTGGAAAAAAGCCCCGAACAAAACCAAGATAGAGGACAGACACATATCAAAGAAATACTGGAAAAAAAATCCAAATCTGAAGAGCATATATGTTTATATTAAAATGAATGTGAACACACAACACCTAGACACAAACAGTGAAATTTTAGAACACTGGTGACAAAGAGAAGAATCCAACACTCCCAAGGGCATGGGGTGCAATGAGCTAGTGATGTTCAGATAATCAGACTGCCGTCAAATGTTCACCATCAACAGGAAACGATAGAAAACAGTTGAGCAATATCTTCAAATTCTGAAGAAAAATGATTTTGAACTAAGAATTCTATACTAAGCCAAAATATTAATCAAGTGTGAGGAAAGAATAAAGATATTTTCAGATCTGTAAAAAAAGGAACAAAAAGAACAGAAGAATCTGGATGACTCCCCATATCTCTGGAAAACTTTCCTCCATGAAATCAAACACTCACTGAGCACTAAGCAGATGCACATCCCTTTGTGAGAAACTCTTGCTAACAGTCAGATGTGTCTGCTGAGGCACAGAGACTTAACACTTAGGACAGGGGCAACTTGGTTTTGATGCTTCCGTTTTTTCCTGTCTGAATCTCAATGCAGAAATCTTGGAAAATTCTCTAAGAAGGGGTCTTTAAAGGAGAGGAATTTGAGGGTTCAGGTTTGCTGAAGACTATGCTGACACTAGCTCTGGAGGGGATGGCCTCCTAATTTTCTTTTTCCTCCTAATTTTCCTTCTCTAGTAAAAAACAAAATTAAAAATCAAATGACGGGCCTCACTACCCTACTGTCTTCCTTTCTTCCTCCGTTGGTTAAGAAGAATTTTCTGGATTTGGCTCCCTGTAGAGCATCTTTTCTCAAACTCCCAATCATGTCCCACTTTCCAAGAAAGGAAGACAATCAGGTGATTGGGTAGGGTGGAGGGGAAGCCTGTTTATATAATCACTTTTGGGAACTGGACCTGCTCTGATCTGTGTCTAAATTGTTCCCAATAAGCATTCAAGTATACTGAGCTGTTTGCAGAAACTTTAATAGGTACTCACAAACACACACACGCGGGCATGCAGGTATGTGCAGACTGAAGCTGGTCTCTGCACATACAAAGGAACACTCAATCATATGCAGAAATGCATACATGCACTCACACCCAAGTGAGCAGACAAGCATCATCACAAGATCCAAAGACCCAGATCACACACATAAATGCAAGGAGAAATGCAAGCACAACATAGCACTGAGGCCAGAAGGTGACAATCATTTACATCCTCCTGTGCATGGAGGCATATGGTACCGTGCACCGCTAATGTGACCCATCATGCACATTGATTGACCACCTGCTCTGTGTGAGCACTCTACCTGGTGCCCATTCATGCATACCCAGTCACACCCAATCCCCTCACTGATCATGCAATCACATCTTTGTGCACAGCCTCACACCTTCATGTACATGGCTTCACTCACGTAGGCTCATGATGGATCACAGCAGAGATGTGCCACGTGAGAGGGTCACATCCACATACACGCTGCCACCACCCACCACAATGATACCATCATGCAGTGACGGTAACACACAATTACAGACTCACAAACAACACACGCTCTCATACTCACACGTATGACTCATGCACATGGTCACACCCAGGAAGATAGATCTGTACACTCTGCAGCCTGGCCCTTTGTTCCCAAGTGTATCCTCTGGCATCTGCACATCGCAGGAGGGAACCACAGCAGGGCCAGGAGTGGGTTGTCACTGGAGGGTCTGAGGAGGGAGTCACTAGCTATACTTATGGGGCTTAGGGGCTTGGGAGCACCTTAGCTTTTCCCCAGAGGGAACACACCCCCTCCCCTGGCCTTCATCCCTGGGGCACGAGGCAGCTCAGCTCTGGGGCTTGTTACCCTTCCTCTAGAGGGCCCAATTTGATGGAAGAGGGGTGGTTGGTTCTACCTCCAACTCAGGGGACATTCAGGAGCCCTGTGCATGGCAAAGCTACTGCTCCTCCATCCCTGCCTTGTGAAGACCAGACAAAAGGGTCAGGCTGAGCTCTGGGCCCTAAGCAGAGTGACTGAGGCACCTAGGGTTTACAGCTTTAGTTTCTGGGGACAACCCTCCTCCTCAGCTGTAGGAAGTGCAGGAGTGTGGGAGGGATTGTGCCTCTGGTGATTGTGGCAATATGTAAAGCTGTGTTTGTGAGAGTGATTGTGTCCCTATGCAACTGTACATGTCCATGAGCTCGGATGTGCATCTGAGTGTGCAGCTGCATCTGTGTCTGTGTGGGTGGCCAGACCTATGAGAGCGTTTCTTTGGCAATGAATATTTCTGATAGGAGATTGGGTCTGTATTGAGGGGGTATGTGTTTCTGAGTATGTATTGCTGTATGAGGGGATTGAGCCTGTATGCAGCATTCCAGGTGGGAATGGCTTTGCCCGACACAGTGTTGGGACAACCATAAAGGATGATTTTGAATATATGAATTTTCAATGATTTCCTATTGTCTGTTGAACAAAGTCCAAGTTCCCTACCTAATATCTGAGCCACAGGTTGTCCTTCTCATTCCCAGATTCTCAATCTTCAAACTTCCTCCTACTTTGTTCCCAATACACCCTTCTCTAGCCAGTTAAATTGATCTTAGAGTCTTCTGCACATGCTTATTTCACTTCCATGCCTGTGTGTACACTTGCCATTCACAATGGAATGCCCCTTCCCTGCAATTTCCACCCATTTTGCAGGGCAGAGCTTATTTTGTGCAATGAGTGCCCCAGTCTTCCTCACTCCAAACCTGTTCCTGTCCTCTCTGCCTATCTTAGTAAATGGTGTTGAAGGGAAATGCTTTCTCAGAATTGGGCAAGTTCTACTGAGCATCTTACTGTAGGAGTAGGGGCCTGTTTCTCTTCCTTCGTTCTCTGTGTTGGGCTCTGTCACTGTCTTCCAATCCCTCCCTCTTCATTCTTGTTGTTTTCTTATCTATCAAATAGGTACCCATTTAGTAGCCTGCAACTTCCTGTTTCATCTAGTTGATTCCTAGGATTTATGTAATTATTGTGTGTGGCAGCTCCATGGTTGCTAAACACATGGGAGGACCCATGGACATTCTATAGGGCTAAGGTGATGGAAGGGGCCATATCTCTCTGGAAACTTTGTCCTGATCATGGTGGGTGTTGTATGTCATGAGAGCCCAAGAACCAACAAAAAGGAGAAAGGAGCTCTTTGAGTTTAAACATCATTGAATTGGGGAGAAACCTTACACTTGCGGTCCTCCAGCTGCCCACTCTTCCAATAAAGCCTCCAACTTTTGTTGTTACATCTGGGTTGTTATGGTGATAAAGGAAAGAGGAGTGGGGGAAGAGGGAAAAGATGATCAAACCTTGTGATAAGAGAAGGGGTTTTAATCTGTTTAAGCCTTTGTCAAATGTGCTGAGTTTGGGATATTGTATTATACCTCTGCTCTCAAGATGCTGGTTCATTAGGAAATAGGGTGACCAACTATGTTGATTTGACTTGGAGTTTTAAAACTGGGACAGTTCTGGGAAAACCAGGACAAGATGGTTACTCTGTCAGGAAACTTACAAAGTTCTCTAAGATTTAAGGAGATAGTCTTATCCATGTTCTTCTCTCCATTAGGCTGGGCACTCCAGTAAGGCCATAGTTGCTAAGACAGAGGGTCTTGGTCCTGGTGACAAAGGACATCACCTTCCCAGGGAGCCAGGCTGAAGCCTTCAGTCTTTCTGCAGTCTAAGTGCCCAGGGGCTGATTTCTGTCTGAAGGGTGAGTGTGGAAGGGTGAGACCAACCCCTGTCTGGGGCCCTAGGAAGAGTATCCACACTGAGCCTCTGAGAAGCATTGTTTGAGTCCCATACCTTTCCCACCCACCCATGGCCTCACCTCAGCCATAATTGGGGGAACTCCAGAGGGATCAGGCAGGGCTGCCATTTGCTCTGGCCATGTTCCAACTCTTCTTGGAAGCTCCTGCCTATAACTCCCAGGGTCCAGTCCTGCCTGTTCCTGCATGCAGGGGCTTCCTGGCAGAACACAGTGCCCTGGGCTTTGCCCATGTGTAAATGAGTCATGGAGACCAGAGAAATCTGTCAAAATTGTGAACTCTGGGTAGATGAAGGTCCCAAGAGCCCTGGGTCTGGGGGAGGGTCCACCATGATCCAAGGCTTGGGGCATTGCAGTTAGCATTGCCCAAGAGGTCAGGGTTATGGCATTCCATATCCTAACCCCAACCCTGCCTCTGGAGGCTGTGATCTTAACAGAAGGCCATCATGATATTAACCCTACTCACCCACATGCTATCTAAGCATGCTCCTAACTCTGAATGAAACTTAACTTAAATCCACCAGGCACCAACAGCTACCCTTAAGCTTTAAGAAACATTAACCATTATCCATAACCTCAACTAAGTCTTAAAGTAACCCAAAACATGTCAATTTGATACCTAAAATATTCTTATATGTAACTCTAATTTATCCTAGCTTAACTATAATAATAACAAGACTGTAACTTAAACTTACCACAAACATTCCCCATACACCATCTTAACTTAAATTTAATATGATCTAAACTCTAACTCCAGTTTAATTTAGCAATACAAATGAAACCCAAACTCCAATCTTTTTTAGTCCTGCACTCTAACACTAACCCTAAAATATTTCTAACAAGATTCCGGTTTATCCAAATCTACTACTATTAAAAACCAATCCACATCATAAAATTTACATCATTTAAATCAAATCTTAAATTTGCCTGATTGCTTCTTAATTCTACCTAACCCTAACCTACCCTAATCCTAACCCTACTCTTAGCCATATCCTGAACCTTAATCCTAACCCTATTCCAACCATAACCATAATTCTGACCCTTTCCTAACTTCTATTACATGCCTGGACTAGTCTAACCTTGGCCAAATCTGAGCCCAGTTGTTGATATTTTAGAAATCAGCTTGTGTATGTTCTGGTTTGAGCCATTTCCCTGAGAGATAGAATCCACAGGCCACAAGGGAGGGATGTTCACTTCATCGGATTCAGTCCCGTTCTCTGGTATGAGTGGGTTCTGAAGACGCTCTCCTGAGGTCAGGGAAGCTGACTCACTGGCCATAAAGAACCTTGCTAGAGCAAGAATCTAAAAAAACTTGGAACCAACAGAGTTCTCACTTAGCGTTTCTGGGGATCAGCCTCTTATAAGCATAGGTGGTAAAAAAACCTGTGTTCCTTCCTGTAACATGGAGGAGCTTTTGTGCTTTGAATGTCGAGGAACCTAAGGCAGCTCGACTGCAACACTAACCCACTTGGGTCTGGCTCTAGGTGTAGCCCTAGTTTACCCCTAAATTCTTGCCTCCATGCTGAATGCTTTCCTTCCCCATCCCCCCATTGTCCCTTAAACAATGACAAGAGACATCTGAGCCAGAGGTACATCCATCTTTACCAACAGTGACAGGAGCCATAAAGAGTGTCCTAGTCATGTCTTCATAGTCAGATCTAACCAGCCTCCCTGGACCAGTCACTGCTGTCCCTGCTCTGGGCTGCAGAATCGACTCCACGTCCGCCTGAGGGCCTCCTTGACTTCCTTGTTGCGGAGGCTGTAGATGAGCGGGTTGAGAGCTGGAATGACAAGGGTGTAGAACACAGAGGCCATCTTGTCCGTGTCCAGGGCATAGGTGGAGCTGGGACGCAAGTACATGAAAATGAGTGTCCCATAGAGCATGGCCACAGCCGTGAGGTGGGAGCCACAGGTGGAGGCTGCTCGCCTGCGGCCCTCGGCCGAGTGCATGCAGATCACAGCCCCAGCAATGAAACCATAAGACACAGCAATAGCCAACACGGTGGCTGTCTGGATGAAGCCACAGAAAGCAAAGAGGAGGAGTTCGTTAAGACTGGTGTCATTGCACGAGATGGCCAGCAGTGGAGGGATGTCGCAGAAGAAGCTATTGATCTCCCGGGAGTGGCAGAAGCTCAGGCGGAAGGTGAAGGCTGTGTGGACAAAGGCGCTCACTGCCCCACCCAGGCCCGATGCCCCCAGCAAGGCCAGGCATAGACGCCGGGACATGGCTGTTGTATAGAGAAGCGGGTTTCCAATAGCTACGTAGCGGTCATAGGCCATGGCTGCCAACAGACAGCACTCAGTGTCGGCCAGCCCTGCAAAGACAAACATCTGCAGGGCACAGGCTGCGTAAGTGATGGTGGCACAGGGCAGCAGCAGGTCCACTAGCATCTTGGGGCTGATGGCTGAGGAATAGCAGGCGTCCAGCAGGGAGAGGTTGGCCAAGAAGAAGTACATAGGCGTGTGGAGCCGGGCATCCACACAGATCAGCAGCACCATGCCCACGTTGCCCAGCAGGCTCACCAGGTAGATGGGCAGGAAGATCAGGAAGAGGGTCACACGCAGGTCCCAGCGATCCGTGATGCCCAAGAGAATGAACTCAGCAGGTGCCTCCCAGGCTCCGGAGAGATTTTCTGGGTTCATCCTGCTGGACAGAGACTGAGGAGAGGCAAAGCCAGAGGGAGACAAGAGAAAGGTCATGACCATCGTGGAGGAGAACTCACGTTGGGAGTCAGGTGGGCTTGGGCTTCAGCCAAACTGTGCAACAAAATTGCTGTGTGACCTTGGACAAGCCACACGACCTCTCAAAACCTTTGTTTTCAACTCTGAGAAGTCCCTGCAATTTACTTTTCTTGAGGGCAGGGGTCTTGTCTGTCTTATTCACTTTTGCATCCACATTACTGAGAACACTGCCTGGCACACAGCTGGTGTTCAATAAAGATGTATTAAATGATAAATGGAATGATGTTTAGCATCTAGCCAAGGGTTGAAAACTTCATATGCATTCTATATGCACTCGACATGCATTCTCCACTCCAGTATCCCAGGGGAAAAAAAGACACAATGGAATGGGCAGAAAGAATCTCTTGATCTAAGGGACAGCTAGCTATGGATCTTGAGGTTTGTTGGGAGGACGTCCTTCCATTGCAGTAAGACCTGGGAAAGGAGTGGCCTGGTAACTCAGGGAAATGGTGAGGAGTGGAAAGAACAGAGAATGCAAATGTATTCCTGAGCTGGATTCTTCACTTCTCTGAGCCTCAGCGTTCTCATCTGTATAATGGGAAAAAAGCTGCAAGGATTCAATAAGATAATACATGTAAAGCATCTCACCCAGCGCCTGGCACACACAGGCATTTAATAAAGGTCCAGTGAATTGAATTGAATTGAGCTGGATGCTTAGGCTCAACACTGGAAGAAAGCAACTTTGAGGCAGTCAAAAGTAGTATAATTCCCAGAAAATTGCACATTACTTCACACTGCTGTGCCTTTGCATATGTTCCCTCTGCCTATAACCCGTTTCCACCTTTTCTGTTGGACAAAAACTACCTCCAATGTGGAGTCTTCCCTGATCTACTCCCCAAAACTAAATTTATCCTTAGTCTGTGCCCTGCTGCACTCCAGTTTACAGTAATCCCCGCTTATCTGCAGGGGATATGTTCCAGGATTCCCCATGTATGCCTGAAACCACAGATAGTACTGAACCCTACATACACTATACTTTTTCCTGTATATATGTACCAATGATAAAGTTCAATTTATAAATTAGGCATGGTAAGAGATTAACAATAGTAATAAAATAGAGCCATTATAACATATGTTGTAATAAAAGTTTTGTGAATGTGGTCTCTCTCTCTCTCTTTGTCTCTACCTCAAAATATCCTATTGTTTGTAATATTTTCAGACCATGGTTAACCAAAGGTAACTGAAACCACAGAAAGAAAAACCACAGATATGGGGTGACTACTCTGCATCTATCGTAGCACTTCACCATTCTATTGCAAATGTTTTTTACATGTCTGTGTCTCCTGTGGGCTTCAAGCTCCTTGACTCAGTATTCTTTTAACAAAGATTTATTGAGTGTTGCTATATGCTAAGAATGGCCACATACTTTATATTTGTATCTCCAGGGTCTGGTACATAGTTAATGCTCAATAAATATTAGTTGAGTATATGACACATATGGTTATTAGCAGCATGCAGATTTGGTTTTGAGCCTGGGTTCCACCACTTTCTGGTGTATAACTCCAGGCAAGTCACTTCATCTCCCTTAGCCTCAGTTTTCTCTTTGCGAAGTGGAATCATAGTATCTCTGTTGGAGGGTTCTAAGGGCCTAGCGGTGAGTAAATGCTCTTTCTCCTCCCTTAAGAAAAGTTTAAATGTTTGGGACCTACCTGTGCCCAGGGAGATGATGAAGGTCTTCTATCTACAAAGCACAGCTTGGATGAAACATTTTGATAATATCAAACATTGGTGAGGTTATGCTTGGGGAAACGTAAATTGGGGCATTTCCCATATTTGTGCATACTCCAGTGTCTTAGTCTACTTGGGCTGCTGTAACAAAGTGCCATAGACTGGGTGGCTTCAAACAGCGGTTCCCAACCTTTTTGGCACCAGGGACCAGTTTCATGGAGACAATTTTTCCATGGGACAGGGGCAGGGGATGGTTTCAGGATGATTCAAGCACATTGCATTTATTGTGCAGTCAAACCTCTCTGCTAATGATAATTTGTATTTGCCGCTGCTCCCCAGTGCTGGCATCACCACCTCAGCTCCACCTCAGATCATCAGGCATTAGAGTCTCATAAGGAACGTGCAATGTAGATTCCTTGCATGTGCAGTTTACAGTAGGGTTTGCACTCCTATGAGAATCTAATGCAGCTGATCTGACAGGAGATGGAGCTTATGCCGTGATGCAAACAATGGGGAGCAGCGCTAAATACAGATGAAGCTGTGTGGCCTGGTCCCTAACAGGCCACAGACCAGTACCAGTCTGCGGCCTGGGACTTGGGGACCACAGGCTTAAACAACAGACATTTATTTCTCACAGTTCTGGAGACTGAGAAGTCTGTGATCAAGGTGCCAGCATGGTTGTCGGGTGCTGGTGAGGTCTCTCTGGCTTGCAGATAGCCTCATTCCTACTGTGTTCTCACAAGGTGCGGAGAGAGAGAGAAAATGAAAGTTAGTGCTCTCTAGCCTCTTCTTAACAGGGCACTAATCCCATCATGAGGGCCCCACACTCATAACCTCATCTAAACCTAATTACATCCCAAAGGCCCCACCTCCAAATACCATCATACTGGGGGCTAAAATTCAACATGAATTTTTCGGGGGACACAAACATTCAGTCCACAGCACCTAGTAATTCTGTGTCTTGGTGTTTACTTTTGAAAACCTTCATACATGTACAGAGGGAGACATGCACAAGGGTGCATGCACTTCTGGATAATTTGTAATGGCTAAACATTAGTCAAACCTAAATGTTTATCAACAGGCTCATGGAGTTAAACAGTAATGGAGTCAACCTATATGTATGAATACAGAGAAGTCTCAAAAACATATCAATATAGCATAATTTGCAGAAACTATACAGATTGATGAAAAACACAAAACAATATATTTTTTATGTATATGTATATAAGACATACTACGGGTCACTCCAAACAGAGATGGGGTTCTGACTAAAGGATCCCAGTGCATCTCAAAGGATCTCACCACGTTTACCCCTTCCCCATATTCAGAGCTGATTCTTCTTGTCAGCTCAGGGGTCATCTTTCACAGGAAGCTTTATCTGAACACCCAACTGCCCAGCCTCCCATGCTGGAACCCAACTCACTGAGCTCTCTGTATCATAGCCCTACTCCACTGTTGTATAATCACCTAAGTTTTATCTCCTCTCACCTAATCAAACATCTTGAGGTCTGCGACCATGCCCAATTCATCGCTCTATGCTTAGGGATACAGAATTTTAGATATCTTCCCCTTTCTCATTGGTGGGTCACTGGTGAGGTCAAACAGCTTCCAGGGGTAGAGAAACAGCAGGGTTCCAGATCCACCAAAGTACATATTCGCCAAGAATGTATCTCCAGGGTCTGGTATGTAATTAGTGCTCAGTAAATATTAGTTGAGTTTATGACACAGTGAAAAGGCCTGGCTGAGTTCTGCATACAGAGCCCAGTTGGTGGCCAACTCCTTATGTGTTTCAGTCTGTCCACATGGAAAGCAAACACCACTCACCTTTACAAAGTGAGGAGCAGAGCTGCTTTGAGTGCCTCTCCATTTCTCCATCTGTAAAATGGGAACAATGAGATTTCAGGGATTATAAGTTGCTTTGAAATTTTGGGGTACAAGGATCCGAAAACTTCAGTTAAGTAGTTATTGTGGAGTGTGTTGTGCATTCATATGTGGACACAAAACATAGAGTTAATTCTCCATTAACTTCTCTCTTTTGCCTTGCGACCCAGGAGAAGCAACCCTGACATTCTAGGGTTGGTTAGGTCATTGTGGAACTTGCTACTGGAACAGGAGGACTCAGGTTTCCACAAGGAGCAATTTCTGGGTTTGCCGTTAGGTGTGAACTGGTGCTAGAAAGGAACTGGAAGACTGCAGGTTCCTGGACTTTCAGGCTACTGGTTCCATTTAGCCTAAAGTTAACTCTCTTGTCTTTTCTAATCTTTCCAACATTCTTGTTTAAGACACGCTATGAGCACAAGAGATACAGGTGTCAATATGACAGATCTATCCCTTTATGTCCAATTTAATTTCTGTCTTCTCTTTGAATCTATCACCAGCCATCGAAATCTATTTTGGCTAAATGTTAAGGGACTTGTGATATATCCTCCCACAGTATCGCTTTAGTTTTGTATAATCACCTCCCCAAGAGGTATTTTAAAAGAAGTTGGATTCTGCAATTTAACACAGGCTGCCATCTAATGGGGTGATGTAACACAGTCCCATGGCTGGAGCCATTAGGCCAGAGATGGAGATGTGTAGTAAGGCTGATGCTATGCCCCCATCGTGTGACCAAGGCAGACATGGCTAATCAGTCATGCTACTTATTCTCACTGAACTCAGACTAGCCTTAGAATCCTTATCTTAGTGCTTGTGGAAGTCACTGCCTGAAGGTTGGGGTTGGCAGGAGAGATGAATAACATTTGTTATCCTTTGGTTAGGTGATCAATATATGTTGGACAGTTTCCTAGAAGTGAAAATATCAGGCCAAAGAATATATGCATTTTATTTTATAGATATTGTCAAATTGCTCTTAAATTATGCTGTACCAATTTGTATTTCCACTAGTGGTACGTAAGAGTACATGCTTTCCAACATTCTCCCCAACATTATTTTCAGACTTTTTGATCTTTGCTAAATTGATATGTAAAAGTACCTCATTGTAGTCTTAATTTACATTTATCTTCTTATGAATGAGAATGAACATTATTTCATAAGGTTAAGAATCACTTGTATTTATTTTTTTGTGAATTCTCTGTTCACATTCTTTGTCCATTTTTTTGTTGAATTTTTGGTCTTTGTTACTATTAATTTGGAGAAGCTTTTTATATATTGTGGAAATTGGCTTTGTGATAATTACATAATTATATATTTATATTTTGTCAATAGTCTTTTGACTTCATGGTTCTTTTCCTCTACAAAAATTACCTTTTTGTTTTACATAATTGAATTTATAAATTTTTATTTTATAAGTTTTAGCTTTTATGTTATACATAGAAGCCTCGTTTCCATTCTAAGATTATAAAAATATTTTCCTATGTATTTCTTCTACATTCATAGTTTCATTTTTTTAATGGTTAAATATTTAGTCCATTTGGAATTTATTTTGGTACAAGTTGTAAAGTGAGGATCCAACTTAATTTTTTTTTCATCAAAAAACTACAGATAAAATGGGAGTCAGAGGTAACTCAGAGTTCAATGTCATGACAAAATTGTGCGGCGTATCCTCCTCTTGGCTGTAAAGCTCTATGAGGATGGAGACAGTATCTCTTTCACTGTTATTGCCAAGCACCAGGCACAGTCTGGCCCACAATAGGTGCTCAGTGAATCTTTGTGGAATATGAGAGCAGTTCCCTTATATGTTTACTGGAACTGGCTGAAGCCTTTTATGCATCTCATTCTGCAACAGAGAGACTTCAGTCCACCCACCCTCACTCTAGGATTAGGGTGACCAACTGTCCCAGTTTGCCTGGGACTGTCCCAGGTTAGTCTGGAAAGTCCTGTGTCCCAGGATATTCCTCAGTACCAGGCAAACCTGGACAGTCGGTCACCATACCTGGGATAATTCTTCCTTCCCCAAGAACCTGAGGGGCATTCTTGGGAGAAGCCTGTGTCAGGACCTGCTCTCTCACTGAAGAAAGGTTTTGCCTTCATGCACCTGAGTTTCTATCTCTTACAAAATTTACTGAGCACAGCCTGGCCCAGTCTGGATCAATACGTGTTGGCTTCTGGCCTTTGTTTCTCCTCCTGGTGGGTTATTGGTTTGTTAGGACATACCTAGAAAGTGGAGGTGGGTGGGGAGTTGTTCCAGCACAGCAGCTTCAGTGCAGCCTTGGGGTTGAGACTGGCATGGGAGGTAGCAGGGACATGCCCCACCCCAGAGGTAGCAATGAGGGAACTTGTAGTCTTCCTGGGACCTGAGGGAATGACCTCTTTCTGTTTTCCTCCTGCATCCTCCTTTCTTTCTGCTGTCCCAGAGTCCGTGGAGACTCTCCCCACATCCTCCGAGGACTCTGTCAACTGGTGGCAGGGGAATGCCAGGGATGACTCACTCTTTGGTGCCTGGGAGATTGGAGAAGTTTGGCTGAGTGGGTCCCTGGGCTCTGTGTGGGGAAGACAATCATTCTCCTAGATGAGAGGAGTTCTTGGGCTCACTTTCCTCATATTCTTTGGGACTCAATTTTTTAAAATTATGCTTTAGAATCTTTGAAGCCATTTTGCACAAACCCAAATTCTTCTTGCGGTTCTCCTAATGTGCCACACTGATCCTCTTGCCTCAAAGGTCTTGTCTCTTCCTTGTCTACCTGGTAAACTCTTCCTTTTTGTTGCAGAACCAGCTCAACTATTACCATCTGCAGGAAGCCTTCCTGCCTCTGTGGCAGAGCCACTCTTTCCCTCTGTGCATCTTGGACATGTGCATATAAGAGCAGAATTTGAGACGGAAAGGGAACAGATGATTGTGCCTGACACTGTGCTAGACTCAAAGCAACCTGAGGCCAGGGCCAGGCATGGAGTAAACACTCAGGAAATTAAATCAGAATTCTTGAGGGTGGGTCCAATCATAGGTGATTTTTAAAAGCTGTCAGGATTTAAAACCATATGGAATGTTCATCTAGGATTGGGAGCCACTCACTAAGAGATGGAAACCGGGCTGAGCCTAATGTTAGGGCCAAGTGGCTCAGGCTCAGGGGAGTAGATGGCTGTGGGGTGGGACTGCAAACACAAATTTCCCCCGTGGTTCTGTGGTTGCCACAGTGCTTGGGCTCGTAGGGGTGGAAAAGCTTCCAAGTAACTTGGTAGCCTGCTGATCACCAAAAGAGCATGGGAAGGAGAAAGGGATCCCCACTTATCCCTTCACTGGGCTCCAAGACTCTCTGGGTTTGATCCTCACTGATATCTTTTTTTCCTTTTTCCTCTTCCTTCTCTGCTTTACACTTTTCCTCTGTGAGGTACCCAGCAAGCTCTGGTACTTCTTCCTCTGACTTACATCTGAACTGTGTCCTTTCTCCCCTCTTTTATTTGAAACCCTTCCTTTCCTCTGGGGAGGTCCAGTAAGCAATGTGTCTAGCCAATCATCTGGCCCCTAACCCCCTGTTTTTCTTAATGTTTTGCTATAAATTTTCCTTCTTAGAACTGCTTTTGCTGCATCCCGTAAGTTTTAGTAGATTTTGTATTTCCACTTTTGTTTGTCTCAAGATTATTATTTTTTTTCAGAAGGAAAGATTTTTTTTTAATTTTTTAATTTTTCTTTATTGAAGTATACTTTACATATCATGCCTTTACTCCATTTTAAGTGTACAATTAAATGATTTTCAGTGAATTTACTGAGATGTACAATTAATCACATAAATCAGTTTTAGAGGTATTCCTTTCCCCTATTGAGACCCCTAATTCCACTCCCCAACTACTTTTCAAGCATGTCCCACCCCTCCACAGTGCCCACCACTCAGTGCCCAATCACTCAGACGTGGATTTACCCCCCACCCCCCAAATCCCTAGTGATCACTCCCACCATTTGAGCACCATATTCTGACGTCGGCCTAGGCAAAGAATTCCTGAAGAAGACCCCCAAAGCAATTAATGCAGCAACAAAAATAAACAAATGGGATCTGATCAAATTAAAAAGCTTCTGCACAGCCAAAGAAACTATCACTAGAGCAAATAGACAACCTACAGAAT
>CAUYRT010091282.1:0-15961 GCA_963574885.1 Lepilemur ruficaudatus | reverse complement strand
TGTAGTCCCAGCTACTCAGGAGGCTGAGGCAGAAGGATTGCTTGAGGCAGAAGGATTGCTTGAGCCCAGGAGTTTGAGGTTGCTGTGAGCTAGGCTGACGCCACGGCACTCACTCTAGCCCAGGCAACAGAGTGAGACTCTGTCTCAAAAAAAAAAAAAAGAAAGAAAGAAAGAAAATAGAAAAATTAGCTAGGCACAACAGCAAGCACCTATAGTCCCAGCTACTCAGGAGGCTGAGGCAGGAGGATCACTTGAGCCCAGGAGTTCAAGGCTGCAGTGAGCTGGGATGTGGCACTGAACTCCAGCCTTGGCAACAGAGCAAGACTCCGTCTCTTAAAAAAAAAAATCCTAAATAAAATAACATTTAACTGAATCTAATAATATATTAAAAACATGACTAAGAAAGATTTATTCCAGAAAGGTGTAGATGATTCCACATAACAAAATCTATTGTAATTGACTACATTAACAGATGAAAGGAGAAAAATACATGATTTTCTCAATTCGTAAAAAAAGCACTTAATGAAATCCAATATCATGATAAAAAGTTAAAGCAAACTAGGCATGGAAAAGAAGTTCCTTAACTTGGTAAAGTTTATATAACAAAACCTACAGCAAACATGATACTTATTAGAGAAAAATCTGTAAGTGTTCTCTTTAAGATAGGAAATAAGACAAGGATGGCCTAACATAAAATTGACAGTTCTGGACCATTCAATAAAGAAAGAAAAAGAAATATGTTGCATTTGTATATGAAGAAAAAAATATATATGTCATTATCTGCACACTATTATGATCATCTACTTAGAAAAGCCAACAGAATGAACAATTCTTTCATTCTTTATTAACTAAATCTCAATTTTGTTTGGGATGGCAATGTGCTCAGTTTAAAACACCTGTTACACCTTCCTAGAGATTCTTGCAACTAGAAATGTCCATATGACACATGGTGTGCAATGAGCTATAAGCAGAAATCATGTGAATTTTATGTACATCGGGTTGTCTACATTTTATGACGGACTATCCCAGACACGCTCTTCTAATTTGGCAAAGATAGGTCATGTGACACATGATTTTATACGATGTGGTAACAGAAATATAAATAAACATGGATTTCTTGATAGATGGTGCTTTCAATATTTACTTCAGACGTGAATATCTTGTCTTTCCCAGATAGAAGCTCTTGCCTCCTTGACACGTGGTCTAGCACCAGAGACAAAGTAATTTCAACATTCATGATCTAAACTCCACGAAGACAGAGACTCATTCTTTTCCACCACTATGTCCTGAGTGTCTAAATCAGTGTAGTAGGCACTATATTTGTTCAATCGTAACTAGTGAAAATGCATGGCGACCCTATCCCTGTAGTGCGTGTTGTACATCACAGAGGACCCCTACGTAAACCTTGGTTAGCACATGTAATCTCTTCCCACAACATCAAGTTGTCTTGGTTCCACCTGCGATGGCTTTATGCCAGAGCACATTAGAACACACCCAATAGGACTGACCTTAAGATATCAGACAATCTCAGCACAGGTATCAGCTGTCTTCTGCACTAATGATGGAAGAGTGCTGTTTCGAAGGCCAGATGTTTTTCTACTTCAGCTACTTTCCTCTGTCCCAAGCCGCCACAGCAAGCAAATCCTGCGTCAACACAGCAACTTAAAGAAACAAGAAAGAAGGCCAGGCATGGTGGCTCACACTTGTAATCCTACCACTTTGGGATGCCAAGGCAGGAAGATTGCTTGAGCCCAGGAGTTTGAGGTTACATTGAGCTACAATTGCACCACTGCACTCCAGCCTGGGTGACAGAGCAAGACCATCTCAAAAAAAGAAGAAGAAGAAAATACACTGACAAGGGCAGAAATCAATGAAATAAATAACAGGGACAACAACAAGAACAATCTAGAAGATAGACACTTCATCCCCCTTTCTTTATCTTTTTTTTTTTAGTTTTACAAAGGTAGTGGGGGTGGGTGCAGCCTTGGCGCCCCCACCGCCTTACTTTCTTCTTTGACAACTGTAAGTTCTTTTTTTTCTTTTTCTAATTATTACCAATAATTATAAACAATTTGGGCAGGCATGGGGGTATTTTTTCTTTTATGTATACCACATCTCCATAATATCAGGGCAGTCAGTGTATTGTATACGAAAATTCAGAAAATGAGGAATAAGTAATCATTTAGTGAAAGGACAAAGTTTTAGGTGGAATCCAGCCACCACATTCTTGCCAAGTATTCTCCAAGGAGTTAGATGGTGTTTGCTTACTTGAAGGCATGTTCTTAAACCCTACTTTGGAGCTCCACATCCTGGATACAGCATTGAGTATTTACAGTATTTCCTAAGAGGAGGCATTTTGTGACAACTTCATAACTGCCACATATATATTAAGTTAAAAATGGTTGTTAAACAAGTAATATTCAATTTCAGCCAGATATTTTTGTTTTTTTAATTAACCTATTAGTATTGCAGGTTTGTTGAATTCACAAATAGGATTCACCAGGGCTTCCTTTAAATAGTAAACTTCTTTACATAATTTAAGTGACTATCAAACATTCACATATATTTGGTGTAGAGGGATGGAGTGTGACAGGAAAACTTTAAAAGTGTGAGGAACCATAGCCAAATTTAAATTAGAATCACTTAAACTTATTAGAAATAAAGCCAGAGCATCCCAAAATATCAATTACTGTTACCAAAAGTTGGGGTACTTGTCCCTGAGGCCAAATCAGTGAGAACAAAGAACAAGGATAAGTGGTTTGAGGAAAAGGAAAAGGAAGTTTATTAATTTGCAGGCAAATGGGGAGGGCAGCCAACAAAGCATCTCAAAACACCACCATCCTGCCTGTAGGCAAAAAAACAGGGCTTTTTAAGGGCAGGGTTTCTGCAGTAGGGCTCAGGCCTACTTGACCAGTGTCCCATGTTGTGGCTTCAGGGTATTGTTGCTTAACCACAATAGGTGTTTTTGGTCTTGGCCATCTTGACCCTATCTCTTGTGACTATGATCTTGTGATCCTTACCCAGATAATTCTGTTTTAAGATAATAGAGAACAAACAGCAAAGAACATATTTCTGCCCCTTTGATCTCTGGCCACAGGTCAGTTTTTGTGAACTTCGAACTCGGAAACCATTGGTGGCAAAGTTCAGTCACTGACAGTACAGATTTCATTGAATCAATTAAAGAGAAGGATGATTTCAAAAGCCCTGGTCTCAGGAGAGGATTAAACTTTCATCCTGTCTCCTGAAATGTATAAAACCAAACTATAACCCATCCACGGGGAGACCACTTGCTCACGGCTTCTTGGGCGTGGCTCTCTGGGCCATCCATGGTCTATTTGGCTCAGAATAAAGCTCTTTACATCATTTTACAGAGTTTGGGTTCTTTTCCATTGACAGTCGTTTCAAAGTTACTTTCCTTATAGGGTTAAAACGGTGGGGACTTCCTCATGACTGACTTAGGTGGACTGGAATCTCCTAGCTTTTCTGGAAAACTGGGTTTCAAAGATCAGTTTGATTGCTGGCACTTAGCACAAGTGACTCCCTTCTGGTTTAGTCTGGTCTGCTGGGGCCTAGTCCCAAAACAGCAGCCTTCGTGAACTTTAACAAAGGTCACATTACCACTAAGTGGCAGAGCTAGGGTTGGAATTTAGATCTTATCCTACGCTGCAACTTCTTAGATTCTTCAGCTTGCTTCTTTGTGCAGCAGAGTGGAGAAAGGTTGTGGTGAGCTGGAGAGGACAGGGAAGGAAAAGGAATAGGACACAGTATTTTTTCTGAAAAAATTCCTGATGCTATTGGGATGATATCTGGAAAAGCAGAAGAGTAGTAGCAAGAGGTGAATTGAAAAGCACTGAGATAGTATAGGAGGAGGTGGACTTTGGCTACCTGCTTGAGCCTTGAGCCAAAGCTTAAGTCTGCTTAGAGTACTGAACAAAAGCTTTGAGAATGATTCACACCCAGCTTCAACAGAAGGTAGCTCTGCTTCCTTTAACAGGGCTGACTTGGCCACCTTTGGAGCAGGGGTCCGTCAGCCCCAGTCAAAGCCAGCACAAACTGGTTACTGCCAAGATGAAGCCCAAAGCTGACCACTTGTAGACCTTTTGCCTCATTTTAATGCTAAAAGTCACGGCTAAGGGTGGAGATTTAACATGCTAACAAGACATGTGATGTATGAAGTGTGATCGAAGGATGGGCAGCTGCCCACAAAACTCCACCTCTACATGCTATGATTTCAATGCTGGCATCAAACTTTCTCTCTCTATCCTTTAAAAGTTCCCCAGCCCTGTGTTTGGAGAGCAAGTCTGCGTGCTCCTTAACCAGCACTGTCTCCCTTTCGCTAGGGCAATCCCCACCCCACAGCCTTGCCTATATAAATTCCTTTTTCCATTTCATGCCAATTTCTATTGACTTGGGGACCAAGAACCCCCTGGCATCGGTAACAACACTATTTTTAAAAATCTCTCTTTATATCTCCACTTGAATAGGTTTTTCCTTTATAGGACCCATTAGTAATGCACAATAAAAGGACAAACAGGTTTCAAAACTAGAATGAAAAAGTTCTTCTAGTGAAAATACTGGGGCTCCGTGAAAGGACAGGCACAATGCTTTCAATATTAAACGAGCTTCTGTATATGACACTGGGTAGTATGTTATTTCTAAAAGCAGAAAGGTATACTAAAGGATTGCTGTATCGTATCTCCCTTAGTCAATGGGTAGTAAACAGCCAGTGAGGTTAAATCACTCCCTTCTCTTAGTAAGTGTTCCCCTTTGCTTGTAAACATTTGCTTTCAGAGTCTTAAACTGCTGCAACTGGGCCATCAGGTTCTCTTTGTTCCTTACTGTTAAATCCTGAATATCATGTTTAACACTAAATTCTACCTGACAGGTACCACCAGGAGAGCAGCACGCCTTCCAAGGACTCTACTCCCTGTCCTCCTTCAGGCATCAAGAAGCTGTCCCTTCAAGGCCAAGGTGCCTTTCGACCCTTACCGTCCCCCTCCAGGAGGAGCTGTCATTCCGTACCAGCTACTGGCCAGGCTGTCAGCGAGCCATCTTGCACAACAAACACAAAAGAACCCCTGGGACTTCCAGATCACAAAGACTCTCTAAGTGAAATTCCTTTTAAGAGCAATGGGAACGGAAATGAGTCTTACTTAGGAAATTCTTTCTTAACCTCCCCTTTACAGAGCAACTCAAACCTAGAGAAAAAGGAGTTGGAACTTCATTTGTATGTTATTTCCACAACCTCATCAATATTTCTGCACTTAAAAAGTTCATGGAAAAATTATATTATAGTAAGTGTCCTCATAAGTTAACCTTGACTTGAATATATATATATACATATATATATATATATATTTTTTTTTTTAAGGGCAAACATGCTGTGCCTGCTCTACATCCCATTTTGGAAATTTAGCCTTGGAATTTAATAATATTGTGAAAGACGAAATGCACTAGACAGTTAAGGATATGATTTTATTCAGGCTGTTGCGATAGGGAAAATACTCATTAATGAAGAGTGTCTTACACACGAGGAGGACCTGGGATTTCGTAGAGGCAGGTTTACAGGGTAGTCATCAGTGGGTCTCCTGGAAGTCATGAGGAAGGAGGGACACAGGTCTTATCTTGGAATATTTGTGAGCACATGGTCTTTTGCGTTCTCTAGGGTGTCCCAGATCTCAGATAAAGTTCAACTATGTCACTAATGTTTCTGTATTTCTTAGCTGCACCATTGAAAGTATAATAGGTTAAAGGGAGTCACTGTTGTAAGATCAGATAATTTTAACGGGAGATTACTAGTTTAAGTCCCTTATTTAATAGACGAGGATATTGAAGCAAGCACACAATATTTAAGCGACTTATTCAAGATTATGTAGAAACTTTAGGGGCAAGATCCAAACTCACATTTAGAGATCTCTTTATTACACCAGGACCAGTTTTAAAAATAAGTAATTTATTAAAAGAATAATGTAATCCTTTTGAGTTATCTTCAGTGATATGTAATTTTTGCTGTTGATCTTTTGTAAGGGTGGAAGGGGAGCTTTCCATAACTAGCTCCATTTTGCTTCTGACCCCCTGTGGTAATATTCTTTCAGTTAAAAGCTTCTGCCTAGCTCTGCACAGAGGTTAGAAGAAAGGTGACAACCATTCCTTTTCCAAAACAACTCCCAAGGAGATAAGGAAAACATATATACGAGCAACAATGCTATGTTAAAGATTTTTAGGAATATCCTGACCTCAAAGTTAACTGACCAAGAGCAAAGAAGTTTTACAACCTCCTCTGATCCTTACAGATACCCAGATGTCTGAAGTCCTTGGTTACCTATTGCAACTCAACCCTCCTCCTTCCTCTTCTCTTCAGATAAAAAGGAGCCTAAAGTTCTTACTTACAGACGGTTCTTTGAGACATTAGTCCGCCGTCTTCTCTGTTTGCAGGCTCTCTTTCCTAGCCCCAGCACCTTGCCTCTTGAGGTATTGGCTGTCCTGTAGTGAATGGTACAAGCATGGCCTTGGTTCCACTTTCAACATAATAACATTAATGAATAGGAAAGACTATTTAACTCAGAAGAAACTAAGAAACAGGGTTTTTATAAATGGCAAAAAATTGTAAAAGATTACAAGGTGACTCATTTTTTTTCTCATAGCACAGTTCAGAAGACTTCAAATATTTAAAAATCCTCTCTAAATTTTTAAACAGCTTTCTTCAAATTAAAAATGTAAACAAATCATAAATAAAGGAAAACCTTAGCCTATTAAAAAAAGATCTCAGCCTGCGCAACCTAGCAAGACCCTGTCTCTACAAAAAATTTAAAAATTAGCCAGGCATGTTGACTTATGCCTATAGTCCCAGCTACTTGGGAGGCAGAGACAGGAAGATTGCTTAAGCCCAGGAGTTTAAAGTTGCAATGAGCTATGACTGGGCTACCACACCCCATCCTGGGTGGTGGAGCATGACCCTGACTCTAAAAAATAAATTAAAAAAAAAACACAACAAAAAACCCCCAGATCTCATATATTCAAATAGAAAAGCCAAAACTTAATTGACTTTTTAAAAAGTCTATGTATTTCATTCAAAATAATTGTTTATGTTTCCCTGAATTGACCAACTTCAAGTTTTAGTACTATTTTTTAATTCTGCAAGCAGAGGCATGGCTGGTGCAAGTCAGATTGGCCAACTTATGACCTTAAAGCTATATATGGTCCTTCCAATAATAAATGCAGTAGCAATAAATAACATGAGCTGGGTGCAGGGGCTCACATCTGTAAATGCTGGCACTTTCAGATATGAGCCCCCACACATACCTGTAAGTGCCAGGCGGGAGGATTGCTTGAGGCCAGGAGTTCGAGACTGGCCTGGGCAATACCGTGAGACCCCCCATCTCTGAAGATTAAAAAAAAAAACTTAAAAAAATGTTCTATCCCTTGAAAGATGGAAAATGAATAAACAGGTATTTCACATGTAAATGATAAATCAAGTTAGCATTCATTCTAGTAAGAATATGATATTATTTCAAAATAAGCTCTTTATAAGTTGTGACTTTTTTGTGACTGTTGAATTCTTTCATCAGGTTGGTCACCTTTGGTTAATCTTGGTGATGTATTGATAAGTTTTAGGAAATTGAAAAAAAATCATGTCTTAAGTCAGTGAGACTTATCTTGGGTAAACTGATCTTTTGTGCCTTGAGATCTAGAGTGATCCTTCATGTTGAAGCAGAGAAATGTTCCTGAGAAAAGGAATCTCTCTACTCTTTTAGGTAAAATTAACTCAAACCATCCAAATAGAAATTATTAGCACTCATCCTGAGTTTAAGGATTTCCAAAGAGTTGACACTCCTTCAGTAGCCCATCTTATCTGTAACTTTCACTAAAAATAATTACATCTGGGTTGTTTAGCATCTCAAATTCTAAAAAGATGAAATGTGGTAATTCTTTGCCTTTTATATGGTATGAAGATAGCTGCTACAAAGCTGAATAATTAAGGGATACCCCAAATTAAAATTCTAGATTTAAAGAAAGCATTAACATTTGGAGAGGGAACAAAGGGCAGCTTTTTTTTTTTTAAACATATAACAAATAACAATGACAAAAGTAGTAAGAAAAAGCACACATTTCCCCTTCCACCATCTGCCCACTACCCTGCTCTGATACTAAGAATAAGACAGGGTTAAGCTTGTTGGGAGTTGCAAATCAGCAACATTTCAGAAATTCCTTCTGACCTGTATGTTAAGCCTCTACATAAATAAAGGACTATTTAGAGAAGTTGCTGAACACTATACGTCTGTTTTGAGGACCCAGAATAAATGGGAAATGGCAACACTAAAGATTTAAGGGAAAAATAACTCCATTAATAAGGGAATAGTTAACAAAAGTACTGTATATCTATGCTGTGGAATACTAGGTAATCGTTATAAAGATTGAAGTAAATCTATATATTCAGACAGGAAAAACTGCCCACCATATATTAGATGAAAAAAGTTCCAGCTAAATATATGTGATGTAATTTACTTAATTTAGGATTAAGTATATATGTTATAAAAATGTATATCATATATAAATACCATATGTTATATAATATATAAAAATATTATATGATATATAAAAATATATCATATAATATATAAATACTACAAATGTATATGTTATAATTAATATGTCTTTATATGCCTGAAAGGACATAAACCAAACCGATAATAGTCAGATACTTTGAATAGTGGGATGGAAGGGGTAGGGAAAAAGAGTGAACTTTTATCTTTTACTTTATGCATATCTGTATTGTTTGATTTTGACAAATTATTTTATTTTATAATGAGCAAATGCTGTGTTTAAAACTTTTTAAAAACTAGATAAGGAAAAAATTCCCTGTAGTGTAATCAAACACTGGAGTTAGGCCGGGTGCGGTGGCTCACGCCTGTAATCCTAGCATTTTGGGAGGCCGAGGCGGGTGGATCACTCAAGGTCAGGAGTTTGAAACCAGCCTGAGCAAAAGCAAGACCCCGTCTCTACTATAAATAGAAAGAAATTAATTGGCCAACTAAAAATATATAGAAAAAAATTAGCTGGGCATAGTGGCACATGCCTGTAGTCCCAGCTACTTAGGAGGCTGAGGCAGGAGGATTGCTTGAGCCCAGGAGTTTGAGGTTGCTGTGAGCTAGGCTGACATCATGGCACTCTAGCCCGGGCAACAGAGTGAGACTCTGTCTCAAAAAAAAAAAAAAAAACAAACAAAAGCCACTGGAGTTATATAAAAAAGTCATGTCCTATAGAAAGGATTAAACAATTGATACATGATATTGACTAAAGGTAGGAGGAATTGATTGTCGGTAAAAATTCCAACAATATTCACTTTTTTTCCACTTTCAGAAAGCTACTCTTTTACAAGATCCCCTTTATGCCAGTGAGTTCAATTCTGCTACTGGAAGTCAAAAGGCATATAGGTAAGGAGTGATGAGATGAAAAGTTGCACGGGGGATTTTTCTCTCTTCTGCCTCTCCTAACTCTGTGTTGTGTGTGTGGCTGACTATCACATGTATGCCTTTGCCTCAACTGTCTGTCCTGGGTTTGAGGTCTGCAAACACAAGTATCCACTGGACATCTTGTAAATGTCTCCCAGGAACTTTAAGTCAGCATATTCAAAAGAGAACTCAGCAGCTTCCTTCTGGAATCAGACCTTCCTCTTGTGCAGGAAATGATGTCATTATATCCCCAAATCACCCAGGCTGGAGTTCTGGATGTCACACTTACCTCTTCTCTCCCTTTTACCAACCAATTATCCTGTGATTTATTGCACCTCTAGTATATCTGCATGACATCTACTTCTTTCCGCTGCCACTCGCTCAGGCCCAATTTTCTCTGTTCTGGGCTCCTACAGTATTTTCCTAGCTGGTCTCTCTGATTCACTCTTGCCTCTCTCCAGACCATTCTCCATTACAACAGAGGAATCTTTCCAAAGCACAAATCTGATCTGTAACTCCTCCCTGGAAGCTTTTGAATGGCTTCCCATTGCCCTTAAGGGAAAGTCTAAACTCTAACTGACAGCTTAGGAAGATGCTCTTGATGTCTCTTTATTTTTCTATCCTCAACTATTGCGTCCCTCCTCACTCCTGCCCTAAGCCCCTGCTCCAAATGAACTCAAAGTTCTCAGAGAGCTCCCTTGTTCTCTTCTCTCTGGGCCCTCACATGATGGCTCCTCTTCTGGAACCCTCCTCTCTACTCTTCTTCCATTTCCTGAATCACTTCAACTCATCAAGTCTTAGTTTATCTATCCTTCTCTCTAAAGATCTTTTTCAGGCCAGGTGTGGTGGCTCACGCCTGTAATCCTAGCACTCTGGGAGGCTGAGGCGGGAGGATCGCTTGAGCTCAGGAGTTCAAGACCAGCCTGGGCAACAGTAAGACCCCCATCTCTACTAAAAATAGAAAAAAATAGCCAGGCATGGTGACACCTGCCTGTAGTCCTAGCTACTCAGGAAGCTAAGGCAGGAGGATCGCTTGAGCCCAGGAGTTTGAGGTTGCTGTGAGCTAGGCTGATGCCATGGCACTCTAGCCCGGGTGACAGAGCAATACTTTGTGTCTCAAAAAAAAAAAAAGATCTTTCTCAATCCCTCAAAACTAAGATAGGAAGGATGCCCCAAAACATCCTGTGCTTACACATCTTGTAGCACTTACCGGTCTATATCATGATTGCTTGTTCAACTATTTGCTGCCCTATTATGTAGTATGTTCCTTAAGGACATGAACCTTAGAATGAATGACTAAATAAGATAGAGGCTGCAACTAGATCATAAAAGGCCCTATATTCTAGGCTAAGGAGTTTGGATTTTATCCAGACTTCAGAGTTCTATTATGTTCTTATCACAGGTTGGCCTTATATTGTAGTAGTGATGTGACTATCTCTTCCATTAGATAGTAAGCTCTTGGAAGGCAAGGAATACGTCCTGTTAATCTTGGTATTTTTCTTACTTAAAACAGTGCTTTGCACACAGTAAGCACCCAGTGAATTTACCATGTCAGCAATTTTGATGTCAAGTAAGTCATGGGCAAGTTTTGAGAGGTTTGCAATAGTGAGGTATATTGGGGAGTCATGCAAATGAGCTAAGAGTAAATTAACTTTAAAAGATACATATTCATCCCCCACTAAAAGGAATCAAAGTTCCTTAGAAGAATGGTTGATTCTACCTCTGGGGCAACAAATATACAAAATGAATCTGAAACAGCTCAAACCAGAAAACAAAGACAACAGGCCCTGACTAAAGGACACAGAAAGACTCATGAAGGGGCTCCCAATAGCCAACGATGGGACGACCCTAGCATCAGAAAGAAATGAGGAATGAGGTGATTGAAACAGAATCTCAGCTAATGAATGTGGAAAGTTTAACAGAATTAGAAAATTGCTATTTTTGCAACCTCTAATGAAATAATAGATTCATGTGGATGTCCTCAGTGGATGAAACCATTAGACAGAAAGTGAAGTGCAACGTCAAATGGAAGGATCATGTTGTAAATAGCTCAACCCATTGATTATTCTTAGCATCACTTAAGTAGGACAACTTCACGTGCCTCATTATTTGATGTGACATGAAACACACAGCACCAACACCTATGAAGCATTTCTGCTAAAACAGTTAAACCCGAATCTGACTTAAAAACGTGGGTGTGCCAGCCTTAAAATTCTGAGACATGCTACAATACGGATGATCCAAAGACATGATGCCAAGTGAAATATGCCAGACACAAAAGGACACATCCTGTATGATTCCACTTACGTAAGATACCTGGAATAGGCAGTTTCACCGAGACAGAAAGTAGAGTAGAGGTTACAGGGCACTGCGGGGAGTGGGGAATGGAGACTTAGTGTCCAATGGGTACAGAGTTTCTGTTTGGGAAGATAAAAAAGTTTGGAAATGGATAGTGGTGATAGTTGCACAACACTGTGAATGCACTAAATATCACTGAAAAATGGTCACAAAAGTAAATTTATGCTATGCGTATTTTACATCAACTTTTTTTTTTTTTTTTTGACACCGAGTTTCACTCTGTTACCCGGGCTAGAGTGCCGTGGCATCAGCCTAGCTCACAACAACCTCAAACTTCTGGGCTCAGGCGATCCTCCTGCCTCAGCCTCCCAGGTAGCTGGGACTACAGGCATGTGCCACCATGCCCGGCTAATTTTTTCTATATATTTTTAGTTGTTTGGCTCATTTCTTTCTATTTTTAGTAGAGACAGGGTCTTGCTCTTGCTCAGGATGGTCTCGAACTCCTGACCTCGAGCGATCCTCCCGCTTCTGCCTCCCAGAGTGCTAGGATTACAGGCAAGAGCCACTGTGCCTGGTCTCTGAAGGCAACATATTTAAAATGCAGGGATTTCAAATGCACTGTGAGCGATGTGAAGACACACAATAGTCTTTACCTGTAAGGCACCTTCAGTTTAAAATCCTTTGGGTTTTCAAATTATAATTCTATCACAGACGTGACAGTTCTGTAGCCTGGCCATTGTGAACGTACCACACAGCACTATATATTATCTCAATATATGAAAAGCCTTTTCCAGCTGTAAGGCATTATACACATGTGAAGTATTATTTATACTGAATGTCTAGAAAAATGAAAATACATAGGAAAAATAGAGCTTATCATTAGATCAAGAATTTTTCTTGCAACAGTATTTTGGTGTATTTATGTTTTCTAGCTGATGAAAATATGGAGTATCTGTTAACATTAATATAGATTTCCCCCCCTTATTCCTAAGTTAATGGAGTCTTCTCACACTAGACTCTTTCTTATTTAAGTCAGTCAAATGAAGTCTGTCATCTATGTAAAAGTAAATATTCTCTATATGTCCAGAGAACTTGAAATTATTGGTAACTTATCTGTGATAATATAGAATACTTAATCTAACTTGAATTTATGATGTATATGAAACCTCAATTTTTATATGAATTGATTGTATGAAGAGATTAGTGTGCCCTTTCCTATGAAAAATTTTCTTGCTTTAAAAAAATTAGTTTGGCATTGCAATCTATTATAATAGGTGGCAAAGGATGAAAAACGGTTTGTTTCTATTGTAGATCATAGCAAACTGCTGACTTCAAATGGGAAAAACAGGAAAATCAGTTTCAAAATAATTCTGCTGATATTGTATTTTATCTGAGCTTTCGCTTCCTAAGCTCATTTGTTTGTGAAAACTACATTTCTATTGTTTTTGGAGTTCTGAGAGTGTAGAGGGATTTTATAGTTATTTTTTAAATGAAATATGATGGTAATTAGAGGTATATATATAGGGAACCAGGATCTCAAACTTATTCCTGTTTTATTTAGAGACCATTTATTAAACATTTATTGTGTGCTACATTTATTGTGTTGCTTTGATACATTAACAGAAGTATCAAAACAGCGTAATTGGATAAGTACTATCATCATCCCCATTTTATAGAGAAGGAAATTAAGGCACAGAAACCATGTAACTTGCCTATGGTAATTACCTAGCCAAGTAGAGGCAGACCTAGGGTTCTGACCTCAGCCCGCATGCTCATAATCATTATGTTCCACTGCCTCTCTGATTGCTGTTGCTGAATTGGAAATTATCATTTTCCCTCTAGCATCTCCACTACAAAAGAGACCGTTTTTTCAGAGGTATTAATTTTGGGGTTAATAAGAGAGTCTGACTGGATAGAGGAGAATATCTTAGATGTTTTTTAGATAAAGGGGAAAGCAGTGGGCAAAAGCCAACATTGCATTATTGGGATATCCTTTATTGGGATAAATGGCTGGTACGGCAGATTTCTGGAGTAGGTGGTAAAAAAACGTTTCTACTTCGAGTCAGAAATTCTCAGATTCCATCAACCTACACAGAACATGAAATATCTTTCCTACTTTTACTTTGCACCCTGGCTTTCTGAATCATTAGTTGTGTGAACTTGAACAGGTCACTTAAGTCCTCCAACTTCCTATAAAATGCCATAATAATTCCTAGGTCAGATCCGGTAGTGGGAGCCAGCCAGTGAATGAGCTGGTCTATGGAAGGGACCCAGGCCAGTGCCTGCCACGTCGCCGGTGTCCAGTTAAGTGTAAGTTGTTATGACTGAGTACAGTGGGAGATAGAAATAATATTTAACCCAATAACATTTTTTTTCAAGTTGCTAAAAGTCAGCTGAGGAGCCAGGATGCATACACAGATAACTACAATGAATGAAACAGCATTACTGTGATATTAGGAGTGTGAAAAAAATTGCAATGGCAGAGGGGCTGCATTCGTTGGTGAAATTAGGGAAAGATCTAAGGAGAAGATCTTTTCAGCTAAGCCAGCTTTTCCTGAAGTGTGGAACGCACACAGTTCAGTGACGGGAGATGATTTTGGGTGCTCAGACACGGCATGAAGGAGCTTTGAATTCCGTGGTGGAAAAGTTAGATTCCTTTTTCCAGCTAGTCTGATCTCATTAGGGAGAACCTCTCCACGTGGGGCCAGCAGTGACATCTCTCAGACACATGCTCATCTGCCTTTTCCTCACGGAGAGAGCAGGCCTCGGGCTCAGAACATGGAGCATCCACTTAAAATTTGTGTTGCTTTCATGCTATTTTTACAGTCACCCACTATTTATGCCAAGTGACACTGGTTTTGCCTGTAATGTAGTGATACAAAGTTTCCTTTATAAATTAACTTTAAGCAAGGAAGAAAAGTGAGTTGCTTGGAAAAAATATTAAGCAAATGATATTACATATGGTTCACAGATTATGGTAAATGGCATGAGCTAAGCTATCAAGGAGGGACAGAAATTTACTAGGGACAGTGAGTACTCCTGGTGTGTGGACTTTAGAAAACGGGCAGAAGGAAAGAGAGTAATAACGAGTTCAATCTGGAGGTTGCAGAGTTCTACTGATAAGTAATAAGGCTATCAGTACAAAACTATTATTACAATTCCACTAGTAACAAAGTATTTACAAACTTGTCAATCATTGTTGATATTCATAATTGCTGTTGTTTGTCATTTTTTTACATGGAAAATTTTCTTGTGTGCCTGTAGATCTGAGGAGAAAATTAAGCACTTCAGTCAACTTAAATCCGAACTTATTCTTAATGACAATTCTTTGGGGAAGATACTTTGTTTAATTACGGAACTTAAAGTAGCAGCCCAGAAAAACTTCATTCTGAAAAGGCTTTTCTGGAAAGTAGGTGTTTTATTTTTCATCTTTAAAGCTTGTTTTTACCTGTTTACCACATCTAAGCATAAATTAAAATATCAATAAATGCCTTGTATTCTGATGCTGCGTTTTAAAATGTTGATTAAATTTAATTCAGTCACGTCTTAGGGCTTGAAAATGTGTGATGGGATCAATAACGTATATGTGTGTGTTGAGGGGAAATGGGAAGGGAGAGGAGTGAAGCCAAAGCAGCTCACACGGGGTTGGTTGGCAGAGTCAAAGAAGAGAGATGTTAAAGGGAAAGTTTTTGGCATGTAAGATATATTAATACAGACGGAGAGATGAGAAAGTAGATTTCAGGAAGTTTTACTGTGCAGGTTCCCCAACAGTAAAAATATAATTTTAAAAAATTCCTTTTCTGTGTAGGACTGGTATTTTAAAAAATGTGACTCCTGGGGAGCCCAGACAACCTGTTTTCACTCAGTAAGTTATAGATAATTCATTTTCAGTTTCGGTGTTAAGAAGTCTGGGTGATTGGTTGTACATAGCAGGAAAAAAAATATATAAGAACACAGATTTTTGAGAAATTAATAGTAGACACCTCCTCATCCCCACACTTTCGATAGATGGGGATGCATACTTAATTTGGTAGTTAATTTTTTTTCCAGAGAAGACAGGCTGGCCTGATCCAAGTTGCCTATCCTTTAATGTGTTAATGTATCTTATTTTCTCTTCAAAGTGAAAAAGGCCAGAATCTAGCAGATAGGAAGAACAGAAATGGAACCCATTGAAGTAGCTCCCTTATAAGTAGTTCTTGCAAACGCCTCTG